>VYXB01008837.1:0-43381 GCA_013397135.1 Pachyramphus minor
AAAAGCTTTAAAGATGTACTTCTTGATTAACCTTAGATTTAAATATCTAATAATATAATAATAAAGATATAATATATAATAAAATAATAAACAGGAACATGAAAATCTATTTTTTCGAAGTCAAAGATGCACAACACAATTGATGCCCTTGTTGACAGAGAAGCAGATTGGGTTGTTTATCAAATGTAGTCTCAACCTTCCTGCCTCCTCAGATATCCCCCTAATCATCACAGATTTCAGGGGAAAAATATTGATTTAGTTGTCCTGATGTGTATTCAGAAAGTTATCATTAATAAGAATAACAGTGCAATTTTTTAGCATCCAAAATATTTTCAGGGGAGGAGGAGGCTTGTAACATGTCAACTGAATATGAGCATCTAGTCTTTCACAATAACATTGATCAGAAGATGGTTTCTACAGCTCAAATGTTGCTGTCTCTGTGTTTCACAGTTTTATCTGTTGTGACAGGTAAGCTTTGGTTTCAAATGGAAGGTGATAATGTGCTAGTCATATCATCCCATTTGATTAGTTATTTCACAAAACTATTTTGATGACTAATCACTTTTACCATGTCAAAATGAATCCTACTCAGTTTGAAAGCTACTGTACAGACACAGAAGTAATGGATTAAAATTACGTGTGGATAATGACTTAGAAATTTTTAAAATGTAGAAAGTAACAGCAGTGGTCTATGTAGTTTGTAAACCACACATATGCCTGTGCATAATAATAAAGGAACACAAGACTGACTCCTAAATACTGGTTGTTTAATAACACATATTGTATTATTCTTTTCATAAACAAATATAGCTCTCTGTCTTAAAGTCAATTAGGTTTTATACCGTTATGCTTATAATTGGAAGTCTGTTCCCAATTTTTGTTTCTCTCATGGTTAAAAATCTCCTCATATCCAGCCTAATAACATTCTTAGCTAGTTTGTATGCATTTATTCTTGTGTCAGCACTGTCCTTTACCATAAATAGTTTTTCCCTTCCTGATGTTCTCCCATCAAGGATTTTTACAGAGCAGTCATATCCTCTCTGAGACTTCATGTGATGGACTAAACAAGAAAAGCTTTTTTAATAACTTCTTATGAAAAGGCTTTCCATCTATTGATCACCCCAGTAAATATTATGTTTCTGATCCAGATTTTGACTCAACCTTTTTAAAAATAACCAGAAAAATCTGTAATATATTGGATATGTTTATTTCCAGCATCTTGAGCAATCCCTATGATCCATCTGTTACATCTCACTACTGCATTTGACTTTTTTCTTTTTTACTGTTAGTTATGATGTTTTGTGTATAGATTGCTGCATGCCAGACCCTACTGTTCCCAAAACTTTCTCCACCTATAACTTTGTATGCGTACACCTATGTATTTCCTAAAATTATTAGCACTTTTGTTGAAATTAATCACACAAATAAATGCAGAATATCCGTTAATCTGTAGAGTATCTCTCTCTGCACTTGATTTATGGATAACTCAACTCAATGCCAATCTGAATAATAAGAGTCCAAAGCAATATTATTTCATTGTGATTTTTTTTCCAAAGACTCCAAGTTTCAATTTCCTGAACTTCTTCAAGACAACCTCACAGTCAGTTAGCAATAATTAACCAACATCCAAGTTTTTGAAACAAGTCTTGAAGACTATAATTATCAGTATTGTCTCTAACATATGATTACAGACCCCTTATATTTTAGGAGAACATTACAAAGAGAGAAAGAATTTTGCCAGAAAATGTTTTGGCTGAAAAATTGGGATAGACCTGACATACCTTTACAGTCTAAATTGTAATTGTCCTTGATTTAAGAAATCTGACTCAGTACAAAATGAAATTAAGAGCCACTGAAATTCTTACAATTAAAAGTGATTGCTTTTGCAGTGAGCCTCTTCACCACTGTGTATGCAGGCAGTGAACACTTCAAGAGCTTTGTCAGTTTGAATGAGTTTGCAAGCAGCTGTCACACATCTTTAGCCAATTTTTCCTTGTCACACACAAAAAGCTCTGTCACCAAAACCAGAATGACTGTCATTAGCTGTTATGAAAACCAGTTGGATTTCTTGGAATACTTTTAAGTGAAATTTCTGGAGTATTTCTTGAACTTAAACAGGCTGGCAGCCCGACGCTATGGGACAGTCTCCTGATCCTCAGGGCAGATGCAGTACAGATGCATTTTCCCACAGAGCATTGCAAAGCTGTGTTTCACCATAGTGTGAGAAACTCTGGGAGGAAGGATGGGCTTGGGGCTTACTTCTGCTGTACACCCTCAGTATGATCATGATCAAAAACAGAGATGAGGAGGCTTTGGTACTTCAGCACTTTGTGTGGAAATCATCATGTATGATGGTGGCATTTTTGCATAGGGCTCATAGAAGGAAAGTTTTGCTCATGGCTACATGCAAATCAGCTCTAATATAAAAGGCATTTAGCCATGGCAAAAGGGGAAGGTACCCTGGGATACTGACATAATGTAGCTCTTTGGCCTCAGGAATTGAAATCACTCTTGTTCATACAGGAGTTGTACACTCTTGTTCATACAAATTGTTCATACAACTCAGAACACAGTGACATTTGTAACTTTCCAAGCCTATGTATCACAGAAAGTCAAACACTTAAGAAGACATGTTCATAGGCATTCCTGTCTTCACTTCCACTAGAAGTCTGATTAGTAGTTTGTGGGGGGTTTGAACTCTTCTGATATAATTAAAATAGTAAAACTTCTAACACAGAGTTATACCAAAGCAGAAGTAGAGCCTTTTCTTATTTGATGAAATGCTAAAAAAACCCTCATGGTGGTGTAAAAGTGTCTACACTAACTCTTTCAGTGGAATACGGATGTTTTAAAAATTGTACCCTCTACTCTTATAATCGGTAAGTCTTTATATGCAGGTACAGCAGACTGCTGTCCTTCACACTTATTTCCCATGGAAGTGTTTGATGGGCAAAAGAATCAAACCTCTACTAAGTCAACTGGAACTGTTCTCCTGCAGATTAATGAAGTTACATCAGACATAAGTAATTTTCAGTGATAGATTTTCTGTAATATTGATATTTTCAAAAGCATACTGAGGCACTCAACTCCCATTGGCTGCAGACAGGAACTGGGTCAGGAAAATCACAGTCAAACTCTATGCCACTTCACCAATTCTCTTGTTTCTCTGTGTTGTAAAAGTGGCTTCCCTGAAGAAGATATTCTTCTTCACTTTCCATTAGCATTTGTGAGGGGTAGAACAACTGAATAATTAAATAGATACCAGCATGTCTAGTGGCCTACAATGAAGTATCAAGGGACAAGGGAAGAGCTGTGGGTGTCTTCTACTTGGATTTCTCAAAGGCCATGATCCCCCACAGTATTCTTATTGCTAAAATGGAAAGGTATGAGTGTCACAGATGGACTTTCAGAAGGATAAGTAATTGCCTGGATGGCTGCATCCAGACAATTACAGTTAATGTCTCAAATGTCCAAGTGGAGTCCAATAAAGAGTGGTGTCCCTCAAGGGCCTGTATTGAGACCAAAATTATGTAATATCTTCATCAGTGACATAGACAGTGGGATCATGTGCACTCTCAGCAAGTTTGCAGATGACACCAAGCTGAGCAGAGAAAGGGGATGTCACCCAAATGGACCTCATCAGGCTTGAGGAGTGGGCCCATGTGATCCTCATGAAGTTTAACAAGGCCAAGTGCAAGGTCCTGCACCTTGGTCAGGGCAATCCCTAATATCTCCAATATCAAAAGAGCTGGGGGCTGAATGAACTAAGAGCAGCCCTGAAGAGAAGGATTTGGGAATACTGGTGGATGAAAAAAAGAGTAGAAGCCAACAATGTGCATTTGCAGCCTAGAGCTGCATCACAAGAAACGTGGCCAGCAGTCAAGTGAGGTTATTCTGTTTCTCTACCCTGCTCTCCTAAGACCCCACCTGGAGTACTGTGTCCAGCTCTGGAGTCTCCAGTAAAAAAAGACACAGATCTGTTGGAGCCAGTCCAGAAGAGGACCACGATTAAAATCAGAGGGCTGAAATACCCCTCTAAGATAGCTGGGGTTGTTCTGCTTGGAGAAGGGAAGGCTCTGGAGACATCTTATTGTGCTGTTTCAATATATAGAGCTTTTGTTCATAAGCTACCATAACATTCCGCTCTTGCCAGTCTCCTAAGTGTAACTGAAATATGTGCCACCCATATCAAAAAAGGAAATTACCAAAATAAACCCAAGGGAAGTTTCCCTTATAAAAGTATCATGTCACCAAGTGCAACTTCAGTGGTGGACTATCTTTTGCCAGGGCCTAGAGGGGTGGATGGGTGATGGAATCTGAAACTGAAAACCTATTTGCTCAGACCCACAAAATGTTTCACTCTACCTCATGGTCGACCTAATCATAAATTCATGACGGCTGTAAAAAACTTGGGCTGTGAGCTTTACTGACCCAAGCATGACACCCAGCAATTCAGGAGGGACCAATCTAAACATCTTGTTTCATTTTCTTTCATGAAGCCAAGAGCCCATATCACTTTCAAGTTCATTTCAGCTTCCTTTGTGCTTCAGCAGAAAACAACTCCCCTATGTATACTTTTGGTCCACTAAAATTATATGAAATTTATCTGTAGTAAATTTCACAGAGTTTCTAATGGCAACCTTGTATATAGTTAACCATACAGAGAAGTGCAACATGTTGAGGAAAAAGAGTGAAATTTATATATATAGAGGTGTAATGTCTGAGTTATTGTATCCTTTAAACAGGAATAGGCCTTGAAAAGAGTACACAACTGTACAGAAAGTACCCTGTCTGTTTCTGTGACACTATAGGGAGTTAAACAAAATAAAAAGCTCAAGGTATTCAAAATCAGGCTGACACAGAGTGAATCAAAGTACAAGAGTTGGAATGGGAGTTTCTAAATATATATGTATATATATACACACACACATATATATGTATAAGATTTGGAATTTCCTTTCTTTTATTCAGAAAATCCCATAGATATTCTTTCACTCAGGCTTTCAGTTAGTAAATCAATTTTACTGGGAATATTCAATTTCCCAGAAAAAACATTTCTTTTATGACTGAAACACCAAAAATTTTGCTAAGAAGAACTTTTCCCATGCTAATGTTTGGATTGAACATTTGTCAGTTAAATGGCATTAAACATAATCAAGTAGTTTAATTCACTTCCAAACTGAAATTAGTGAAAAAAAGATTGCAAACACTTGAATTCTCAATAAAAATGCCTAATCATTGATTCATTGCTTTTATTTTCTTTGAAACTATGTTTTTAGTTAAGATTGATGGCCCTGAGGTTCAACACACAAAGAAATCCTGAGTCTGTTTTACTCACTGAAAGTTCAGTTTTTTCAAAGGTGGAAAGCTGTGATAAAATGGACTGAAGTGTTTTTAAAAGGTTATATTTAAAACCTCTCAGGAATTTGTCACATGCATACTAAGGTAGATAATATTTAAGTAGAAGTAGTTGAATACATCAGAACCTTTTTCTGCCAAAGAATTGTAAGATCAAGTCAATAAATTTTTAAACTGTTAGATCAAGTCAGTTTCATATGAGAAGCAGGGAAAACTCAGGGAGAGCTTGATCAGGTAATGGAGAAATGATAGATTTTGGTAGTATGGTTGTTTTTCAATCAGCTATTTAGGAGAGATATCGTTGCATTTATTTCCCACTTGTTTGGTCCTGCTCCAGCGTGGTTTTTACTCAGAACGAGATTCTTATTTCAGGTCATGTAAGAACTTGAGATATTTCCTTTGCACCATCACGCAGACTAGGATTTCCATGGAACATAGGCAGCAGATATTGCCCCAAAATTTGCTGTCAGTGCCAAAGTGCACACATAGACCCTACCATCCCTGCCCAGCTCTGGAGCTGCCCCTGCCCTGCCCACGGCCTAGGATCCCATTCTTGCCCCTGGAATCGTCACTCTCTGCCCTAGTGAGGCCATAGGACACGTCTCCATCCCTGTCCCTCCTGTCCATAGGCTGTGCTGAGTCTGGCACACCCACAGCAGAGGTCCCATTTCCAGGAGGTGCCCGATGCTCAGGGCTGTTTCTTCCCTGGTGCCATCGGCTCCTGTCTGGGATCTTCTGCCCCTCAGCCCCTGCACGCCAGAGGGCAGAGGGAATGGGTGTGATCCAGGCAACCATGAGTAATGAACCAGCAGCAAGAGAGGAATAAATCACAGCCTTCCAGGAGATTCAATAACTTGTCAAGCAACAGGGTAATAGAGATTCTCTTGGATGTTAACAGGACAAAACAGTTACCAGCTCTCCTTTATCTGGAGAACAGCAGCTGAAGCTGACTCATACAAAATGTTAAATCTTACATTGACCTACTCTACCCTCTATTACAATTACCTGAAGACCTGTGTTCTCCATGCAATATGTTCAGCTCATCAAAGTGATGTATGCACACAAGCCTACATACTCGTGCTGACTTTCAGGAATACATATACATATATATAAAAGTAGATACTTGAAAGTATATAGAGATATATATAGATGTAGATAGGACAAAAATCTCTGTGAAATATCTGTATATGAAGTCAGTTCAGGCTTGGTAATTGCTCACACAAATGCTGCCTGGAATACGGTAGGAGTTTTAACAAATATATAGATATACAGAAAAATCAGACCTATGCATATATGGAATAGTCTTTGTGAAGATCTAAAATAACAATCAATCTTTTGGCAAGGAAGCCAAAAGTGAAAAGTTGTTTCTACTTAAAATAAGCCTCTCTCTGAAAATAAATATTTAAAATAATGAGATTAAAAATAACCTTATAAATAAACCTATCAACAACATAATCTTATAAATAAACTTATCAATAACATTTTTCTGATGTGAATTTTCAAATATTCTTATCTTAGATAAGATTCTTGATGTTTTCAGGTCCATAAATACTCCTAGAAAACAATATTGATTACATGTATATTAATTTTTAATTAATGTATGAAATATTTCTAAGTTCCAAAGAATCATTTATAATGTGGATTTTATTATGAGCAGGGATTTTAACCACTGTTCCCCAGTCATCTCTGCAGCAAAGCACTACCATTGTGTTTCACAGATATTTCTGTGCTCTCCAGCAGAACATATTGCAAACATGCCCTCAATGACCTTTCATAAGCAAGAGATTGGTATTTTTTCTTTCTTTGACCACCCTACATATCTTGTTTTGCCAGTCAAAGCCTGAACTGAAAAGAACTCACCATCACATTGATGGATTGTCACATTTCTGACTTGATTCTGCATGTTCACTTTAAATTCATCTGCCCCAGCAAAAGGATTGGGACCATTGTTTTACAGACAAATGTGTACAACTGATCAATAATCTACTCTCATCAGGCCATGGAAAGTATTTACTTGCTCTCAGTGAATGCCAAAATTCCCTGCCTAATTCAATACACTAACAAATGAGGACACATAAATTGCTTTCCTGTATGTATATGTCTATTGACAAGAGATTTCAGGCTAATCTCCTTTATACTACAGAACTATTTTAATGGTTGAATGCTTCAGCCTTTGTCTCTGATGGGTAGTAGAGGCAATCATGCTTTCTCTTCCATAATTTCTCTTCCTCTCCTGCAGATGTACACAGCACATTTTCTCTGTAAGCTTAATGGAACTTTACATTTTTGAAGAAAATGCATTTATTATTATTAAGCACAAAGCTCTGAAAAGGTGATGCTCAGGTCTGGAATTCTGTGTGTCATCAACAACACCACATACTTTCTGTGATGTCAGAACAACATAAGTTCAATACCTTCCCTGTCTGCCAGACCTAACCTAAGGTATGTTTTCTTGGTATAAGACCTTGTTAGAGATTCCCTGAGTTTTATTTTTGTGACAAGGGGTTAGAGACATTATTTTGGCAACCATCTGATCTAGGCCATCAAAATTTTCAGCAGTTGTACATGTATCACATCAGGCATTTCGAACCTCGTAGGAATCTGAAGTTAATGCTTCTGTCCTACATCATGGCCTCACAGCAGTCAGGGTACAGTTGAGTCATACAGTAGTTTACTACCACCCCAGCCCAAACAGATTGTATATGAAGTAATTTGTCCAGGACACACGTGATTTCACCAACACAGAAACATATTGCACTGAATCTCCTCCACCATGACAGTTCCTTCCTTACAGATTTGGCCAACATTTCACCAGACTGATGTGTGAGGTAAATCAGGCAAGACTGTCTATGAAATACACACCCATAATGTTATCAGCTATATAAGCATGGATTTAAACATACCATATAATTAGTTTTTTGAAATTCAAAGATACATAAATAAACTTAAAAGAATAAATCAACACAAACCCCCCCCCCCAAAACAAAACACCAAACAACTCATTGAATTAGTCATCAGACAGACTTAATTATAGGCCCATGGTCATCAAATACCACCCTGACTTCTAATTCATTATCACATTCTACAGAAAATAGAAGAACCTTTCTTTGCCATCCACACATAATATTTGCTGCAGTATCTTGCTGGGGTCAGATGCAGTGCCTGTAACTGTTACAAATTTGATTTATAACTACTTTCTCATGTTAAGAATAGTAATGTACCCTTATGATCAGAAGTAGTAGTAATTTTATGTAAGCAGGTAGGTGGTGGTGGATATTCTTTTTTTTTTTTAATAATAATAATAAAAAAACCCCAAACCTCATGGCTTTTGAAAGACAGCCTTGCAACTTGTGAAGTAATGAAACTCAGGCAGTATCTCTTTGCGCTACCATGACTCTGAACAGCTTCCTATCTGCATCATGTGTATTGATAAGATAGTCAAATACCACAGGTCTGTGATTTGTAAACATCTGAATCAAGGGCACTGCTACATTCCCTGATCATTCATGCAGTGGAGTGCAGCAAAACAGAACAAAAA
Source organism: Pachyramphus minor (assembly GCA_013397135.1). Lineage (NCBI taxonomy): Eukaryota > Metazoa > Chordata > Aves > Passeriformes > Tyrannidae > Pachyramphus > Pachyramphus minor. The sequence goes on from VYXB01008837.1 coordinate 8,897, forward strand.
AGCTCTTTGGAGCTCTGGCTGCAATGCCCAGAGTTCAATAAATTAACTGAATATGTGGGAAGGTTAAAATAAACAAGCTGGTTTGATTCAAGTTATAATTATTTTGCTTGTATCAGTTTTGGCATTCTAAAAGCTTGTTTATGCCCTAGAAAGACATGTACTTCTTCCAGCTCCATGCAAATTATTACTCTATGCATGACCTTGTCAGGCAGCCACTTTGAGCATTTCATTGTTTTTGGGAAAGCTCTGTTTTGATTCAGTCAAATAATTACCACAAAAATGGTGGAAAAAAGCAGTGAAAAAAATAAAATTAAATCCCTGGGTCTAATGTTACAATACCTGATTTTTTTTAATTATGTCCACATGAAGTGGACATAAGGTATCCTTAAATCAAAATCATAGTGATTCCCATTCAAGTAATTGATAAAACCATAGCTCTAGACAACAGAGCCATATGTATTTGTATTTCAATCACGAGACTATGTGCTGCATCTCAAAAGGGACTTCTGAACTCCCACCAAAGATGTGGTTGCAGTTCTTGCTACCATGTTATACTGACCTGGAATTTGCCACCATATTTCCATTTCTGAACATTTCTCTGAAAAGTACAGATTCAGTTGTCCCTTCCTTTATAGCATGAAGTGATACCAGAGGTTCCTCAGCTTCTCATGTATTTTTGGCACAAACATTGTAGTGATGCCCTGTTTGGATTCATTGCCCTCAGAAAAATTGCTTCAGAATCATTCTCTTTCCCTGAGTTCACTTTAGAATATTAGGCAAACCTGTATTGCAAAGTGATTTTTTCCTAACAAGTAGAAAGGTTCATCTCTTTGTTATAAACTGAAGATTTAAAAGGAAACATTGGTACTTGGGGATCAATTCACTTGCTTGAACATTGATACCCAACAATGAGGGAATTGACATGTGATTTTCAATTTTTTTTTTTCCCACCTTTAGGAAAGGAAGCCATAAATTACACATTAATTTAACATATCTGAGATGTGGATCAAATCAGTTATTTTTCTGTACACGTAAACACTCTTAATTTTCAGAGTCTCTTGTTTTGTGCACACCCAAACTAAATGTGTTCCATTTAGTAAGTTCAGATGAATAATGTAGCCATGGAATAGGGCTCAGGGCATCTGCCAGGTGCTGCACTCTGTGTCATGACTGACCAGCTTAGCTCTATGCTGCTGGGGATACACTACCATTAACACTGAAGCTGATTAAAGATAATTCCTGTAGGTCTACATGACCTCTTGTGACCCCTTTGGACTGCAGAGCAAATGTACTATTAGAATATGAAGCCACCACGAGAAGTGGGGCCCACAGTGGGGCCCAATTCATTACACATCCCCTACACCAGGGTGTCCAGTCCTTTAAGGTGTACAAAAAGGTCTTTGAGGTCCTCTTTACCCTGCTCAGGCCTTACCACTGAAGAACCCCCACTTTGCCCTCCAGAACCATGGCTTTCATACAGCTTAGAAGTAGCCTAGAAGAGGTAATTTTCCCCCCTGAAATAGCAGTCCTAAGGACCCTAGGCTTACCAGAATGAATCAAGTGGGGTAGAAAAAATACTGTAATCAATGTTCATTTTAGGTTTATTTAATTTTTATTTCTGGGTTTCAAAATTGAATGACTAATCTTCTTTATGAACATTTATATTGCACTGTAAATTTGATAGCATATATCTTTGCAGAAGTGCTAAATGTTACAATATTTAATTTGATTCTACTGGTTTAGGACAAAATTTATATTAATTACACATAGGTTGTCTAGCTTAGTTTTTTATATATATCTCAGTCTGGCTGTAGGAAAAAAGAAAAAGAGTTCCATTTCAAATTGTTCCAAAATCATCAGAGTTGAGAAGCAAAATTTTCTTTGACAATAAAATAAAGCTCAAAATTATGTTTCTTTCTTCCAGGTTTTAAGCCCTTATAAGAAAGATAAGTGAGATAAGTGAAATAAATGAGGAAGAACCTGCTATTTAAATATTCCTCATAAAAACTACTGTTTGCCTCTTTGAGGTCCTGGGACACTTATTGATTGAAAAGTCTCCCAAAGCCAGACATTTCAAGGAAGAAAAAATTCAAATAGCATCTTTTAAATCTTACAGCCATGCATTCCCAGTAGTTTCATGTGCTCAAATCAGTTTTTCTTGTAAACAAATAAGGTCATCCTTTCCTTGGTTAAGTAAATATAAATATAATTAACAACAGTGTAGTACCTGCCTGTACTCACATGACAGATTTTTTGGTTTTTAAAACTATAAAATTAAGCCTCCGGCAATGTTGTTACTGGCTAGAATTTAAAGTCAGAAATGGTTTGCATTACCATGTGCCTGAGCTTTTTCTCTCATTTAATACCCTCAATTTAAATGAACTGCTTTCAAGGACCAGATGCAGGCATTGCTGGTGGCAATACATGAGAAACATGAGCAAGGATCATTGCCCCCAGTCATGAAAAAAACCAAGGAAAACATAGCCTTTAACCACCTGTTCCTCCAAAATAAACAAACAAAAAAAAAATTTAAAAAGTAATTATACTGCCATTTTGGTGGACATCCAACAGAGCATTAAAACTTGTGTCTGTCTCGTTGCTTACTAGGCAGCACAGAAAACACATGATACTGGAGCTTATTCCCAGGCTCAGAAGAAATCTCACATTTATTATTAGGGACACAGAAACAAATAATATGTGAAAAAAATACTCAAAATGATTGTGGAGAGAGAAGCAAGAATTATCTTTGCAAGCATGATGTATTCTTGTAAACTAAGCCATAGACAGAGTGAGAGGAAGTGCAGATCTCAGCAGTCCTGTGCTCTCTTAAATCTCCAGGAATGTCAAATCTAATCTACTATTTTTTGAACAGACAAACCTCTTTCAGAAGATAGGTTTCTCCTCCCAGGTCTTCAATGTAACTGTTCTCCAAGAAGTTCCCATCTTCCAGTAAAGCACAGAATATTCTGGCTTGAAAGGGACCCACAAGGATTATTGAGTCCAACTCTTAAGCAGCTCATATGGAAATCAAGCCCACAGCCTCGGCATTATTAGCAGCCTGCTCTAACCAAATGAACTGATCTCAGGGCCTGAGTTTCCATTTCCACCAGAGTTACATCTCTTTCTTATCACACATTATTTATAAAACTATAATATAATCATCTTATCAATTCAACAACCAGAAAAAAACAGTCAGAAAAACCCAGGCTGAGCAGATTTCCAGATTGAAAGAATTAAAGTCTTTATGTTTTTACACATTAATTTATGCCTCTGAGAACTTGGTTTAAAACTACTAAGTCATCTCTTGCTGGTGAGATTGTAATTTCAAAGTAAAAATAAGCTAAAAAGTTCATTTACTATGATTGTTAGACCAGGTATGGAATTTTAAAAGAGTATTTCCCCAAAGGAAAGGTCAGAGTTTTGAAGCACCGGGGAAATACAGAAATCACAGGGAATGAGTAACAGGGATGGAAACATCATGAAATCAGAGTAAAGAATGCAGAAGAATGACTTCTTTCTGCAGTTTAACTTCTTCAACAGAGTTTTGGTGGTGATCAGGGTAGATGCGACACTGAGCTGCATGAGATTGCATCATGCTTTCATTTCACTGCCAATTTGCTGCTCTGCTGTGGATATTTCCTGTACTAGAGCAGTTATGGTCTTCCTGACTTCTTGACACTGTGAAAAGAACAACTTGTGCTACAAATTTCAGGCCAAATTGCTTTGTCATCTAGATGTGCCATGGTTTTGAAGAAATCTTGGCAGGCACCAGGCTGTGGGGGTGATCCTAGGGCTGTTGCCCTGTAGGTTGCCACATCACATATTCTGCATCACCCAGCACGAGGTCCTACACCTGCATGAAGACCTGAGGTCTGCCACTGTGCATCCCACAGCCATGTGCTCTCATTCCAAGCTCATTGCTGCTGAAGCCCACAGCAAGGACTCATGAAAGTGCAAGTGTGCTCTGTGTGTGTGTGTTTTCTCGTTCAGCCTTCTCACATGACATGATGATTGATACCAAAGCACAGAGGAAGGGTGAGGGTACAACAGTGTACCTTAACCATCTCCACAAATCAGGAGGGAATTTAGCTTTTTCATTCGCTAGTCTGCACATTGTGTGGCCTGACATAAAAGTGGCTGGTAGAAGGAATTGAAGACTAACGAAAGATTACAGACCCATGTTCTTCCAAAGATAGAGCCCACCTCACCTTCTCAGTTATGAAGGCAGAGTTAGAGAGGTGCCCAGACATGTGGCAGCCCCTGTGCATTCCTTGTCTCTTTGCTTTGCAATAGCAAATGGTCAGACCCTGCCACCCACACGCAGGCAGACCTGCACAACCTCTTTGGCACTGCTGACCAGCCAACACAGGCCTAGCAGGCACCTGGCCAGTGCATTTGGGAGTGCTTGTTGGTCTCAATTCACTCAGTATCAGAGGATCTCTGAGTGGTAAGGGCTGCACTGGTTTTATCTGATTTACAGTTAATTTTCTTCATAATATCTTGTATGGTGCTATATTTTGGATCTGTAATGAAAACAGTGTTGATAAGACAGTAATTTCTAGCTTTTGCTGAGCAGAGCTTATATAGAGTCAAGGCCCTTTCTGCTGCTCACCCCAACCCACCAGTGACGAGGCTGGGGGCACACAAGGAGTTGAGAGAGGACACAGATGCAACAACTGACCCCAATGGACAAGGGATATTCCACTCCATAGGACATTGTGCTCAGCAATGAAAGCTGGGGAAAGTAAAACAAAGCAGGGTGTATTTAAAATTATGGTGTTTTTCTTCCCAACTAACCATTGAGAATGATGAAACCCTGCTTTCCTGGAGCCTTTCCATGGGAAGTAGTGAATTAAGTCCTTGTTTTACCTTGCTTGCACACGCCACTTTTGCTTTACCTATTAAACTGTTTGTTTCAACCCACAAGTTCTCTAACTATTCCTTTTGATTCTCTCCCTCATCCTAAGGTGAGGGGAGTGAGCGAGTGACTGTGTGTGTCTGAGCGGCCTGCTGGGGTTAAACCACAACAGGGGATTAATCCTGTAATAATCCTGTATTTAATCCCACTGCTTGGCCTGAATGTATAAACCATTGTCATGCTGAAAGGGAACACAATGTTTCTTACGGGTCACATCCTTTAACACTGGATTGCTGGACGCATTTGCACCTCCTAGTTTACTAAGGCATTGTGGACTGAAAGGTTGGAAGCCTTCAAATTCTGTGATATTTGTGGAGCTCTGGAGATCAGGAAGGTATTTATCAGCTTTCAGTCTTCTTTTTTTTCTCATTTTATATGGATGAAAAGATGCAGTTTTACTTAGTGGATGTTAGAACATAACTCAGAACATTTGGTTATTCAGTTTCTGCCTAGGCGTGCTTCATCACAGCCCAGCCACTTCTGAAACTCCACAGGGATTATAGAACATAAGAGATAAAGTGTCTGTTAAAACACCACAGTTCTTATAAATTCTTATCTTGTCAATTTTTCAGCTGGAAGGATAGAATCATGAAAAGACATCCTAACAGGGTACAGAGTCCATCAGTGCCCTTAAAAGAGACATGAGCCTAGCAGTCATCCAGTATTGTTGTCTTTGAAGGGTGGATAAGAAAAAGCTAGAGGTTGCAATGTGCAATGAAGATTAAAAGCACTTTTCCTGTAGAGAGGAGCACATCTGACACCCATTCAAAGATAATGATAGCAGTCTATTAAAGGCAGGTGAAGGGACAAGGGAAAACGTGTCTAAATAAAAAATAATGGTCATGGATCCTAACAGACTCAAAACCAAACACACATCAGGTCACTAACTGGTAAACAATAAAATCTTAAGTACCATTTATCACAGAAATGAACAGATATACATAAAAAGAACGATGTCCTTCACCTCAAATGGTAAATGAAAGGCATGCTTTTGAGCAGGAACAGCCCAAAAGAGGGAAACAAAGAAGTTCTTGCAATTCATTCTTGACATTGCAGAGATAATGACATCAACTCTCAAGACAGTGGCAGTTGCATCTGAAGTCCCTTTTAGGGCTTTTTTATTTAATTAAAACCAAAGGCAATTGAAGAAAGATAGGGTGTTTGGGTTTGTTACACGTGCTATATGCTGGGGGCTGAGTGACAACTCAATCTAGCTGAACAGATACGTTTTAAGGGATCTATAAAAACCTATAAAACTCAAACAGTGTTCCCAACCAATCTGGTCACCATGAATAAAAGACTCGTTTCACGAGTTTTTTAATTTTCCCTCATTCAGGCTGAGCTAAGAAGATAAGAAGATACAAATACAGATTTCTGCCAGACTGCAGTTCAGAGAACAGATTCTCAGCTTTTATACATGGTTGCATCTTGTTAAACTCCACAGAGACATGCAGATTCAGAGAAGATGAGTATCTCGTCCGTCAAGCAAGTAATGCTGTTGTATGTGTGGAAAGGAACAGTTTATTTTAGGACTAGAAAAGGAAACTATTTTATGCAAGGCTGCACTAGCCTTGCAGAGTTTGGTTTGCAACAAAATTTGCACACAAGTTTCACCTACTAGAAACTTATAAGTAAGGTCTTGCTCCACAGACCTGACCAAATTTCCTCAAAAAGTCATAGAAGAACTTTTCTGTCTCGAATATCTTCCAGAGCCTTTAAACCTGCTGGCACGGAAGCCACTTACGTATGTTGAATAGATGGTCCATAACAGAATTTAGAATGTCAATCTCTTTCCTTTTATGCTGGAGGAAAATGATTATTTGCTTGATCTTTGATATAAATAGGGACAGTTTTTATGGTACCCAGCAGATAGCAACGGTACACACACACTGACACATATGTGTGTACACATGCACCCTTGCATGCCAGCCAATCCATTACAGTGCTTTTGAATAACATTTTGCATGTGAACTTTCTAAAATCCCACATGTCTACTTTGGATGTAGCCCACTTGGAAAATTCAAATGAAAACAGGAGGATGAGTCTTTGAGTTGGTATTCTAACAGACTTGGATGACTGAAACACACACTGCCAGTAAAACTGTTCAAGATCTCTCATGAGAACTTAATACACAATTTCAGTATCTTTACTTGTCTGGTAATGTCTCTGGAAAGCTAGTCATAATCATCACCTCAGTTAAAAGATGTCCAAATTTAGACTGACAGAACCATCAGCCTAAGTCTGTCTTCTGTCAGACTCACCATAAAACACTCTGAAGAGATCCTGTATCCCACAGAGTGTGTTGCTAGTGACTATGTGGCTGCTAGAGAAAAAGGTTTTTCTTTGCCTTAGGAAACACCAGAGAAGAATTTTCCTACATAGTAAATGCTACTTACAGATGGGTATTTTTCTGTCCTTAGTTTATAAAAATACCCCAACCAATTTCTACACAGGTAATATGTGTAAACCACTCGATGAAACTGGTCACAGTAACACTTGCTTTGGTGCCAATTTCATTACTTTGATCAGTGTTGCTTCAAGGTGGAAAACAGCTTGTGGAGAGCCGCTTAAAATGCTTTATACAGAGAAACAAATCCTTAGAGAATTTGTGATTTTGTTCCACAAAATTACAGATGTGTTTGACAGAAAATCTAAAACTAGTTCAGAATTAAGAATGAAGAAGAAATGGCTAATGCCCACTTTTTAAAATTTTCATTCCCTAAATCAGAACAAAAATTCACTGAAGCTGAAAATAACTCACTGCTAAAAAACCCCAATGCAAATAAAATTTGACTCAGGGCTCCCTGTGTGTTACCTGTTTGTCTGACTTCAGACTGTGATGATTTAATGTCATTCCTATCTCTATTGCATTCAAAAATTAAAGAGGATATAATCCAAAACATTATGTTGGTTTTTAGACACCTCTTGCTTCTTTCTCCATCTGCCCAGGACAGGCCAGTGCAATTCTAGGCAATACCACTGTTACGGACATCTTCAAAAAAACCTGACTGTACTGAAAGCCTTTAAATTTGTCTGGAGTACATATTAATCTCTAGAAATTTATTGCACAGGCATCCCTGAGAAGAAAATATTCTGTTTCCCACGTCAGTCTAGATAGATCAAAGTGGAATGCATGTCTTGGTGGCTCAAGGATGTGCTCTCTGAGATACTAAGTCTTTAGTTCACCAGGTTCTTAAAAGTGCAGGGTACTCATCCTCCCTACTTCCCTTTCCCCATGGGAAGATGAAAAATGTCATAAGGAAAATGTTTGACTGAGAAAAGAACAGAACATTTGTCAGAACAAGCAAGCACTTTTTTCACGCTCCCATCAAGTCAGCCACACTATCTCTCCTTTTCTTCTCCCTCTCTCACCAAATGAGGTGTAGACTCCTACATTGGAAAGCATGGGAGGAGAAAGTGGAGAACAGGAAAAGACTTTGAAAATCAGTGTATCTTATGTCATGCTGCCCAGGGATGAAGGCTGATACCCTAAACCTCCTGGGTCATAAGTCCAATATATTTCCTACCTGCAGACAATTGAACTGTGTCACAGCCTCTCTTTTGTTGAGGGTTGCATGGTATTCCTTGCAAGAATAAATTACAAATGCAAATCAGTTCCATGACTATCTAAAGCTCTATTCACAGAAGCAGGTGATGGGTAGCATAAATATTTCCTAATAATAATAAATAGTTCCTAATGCACCCATCTATTCTCTGTAAGGATGAATTGTGTCCTTTCAGTCAGTTCTTCCTCTGGATATAGAGGGGACTTAGGGTCCCAAAACACTTTAGTACTTTTGAAAAGGTTTCCAATTATGAACTCAATCAGACTTTTTCCTGAACTTTATGAGGTCCTCTGAAATGGATGAACATTGAAATGCCTTTGATATTATCATTTTCTCTCAGAGTAATAATTATAATTAGCTCTTTTCTAATATCCTCTTTTGGCTTTAGTACAGCTAAGGCTATAAAACAGACTTGAAACTTTTCCCAGGCAGTGTTGGGAACTCTTTTGTATTTTAAGTCAATACCTAAATATAATCAGTTTCCTTAATGTGAATGAAAAGTCTGTATGAAGTCAAAGGAGTTTTATGATGTTCTAAAAAGATATTAGAGACTTATTCCCTTCAAGTAACCTTGACAAGATGCCTAGAAACTCTCATGAGGGGCATTCTAGAATGTTTCCTGATTTTCTTCCTTCCTCCCCCCATTTCATCACTTTATCCCTCTCCTATTCCTTTCCTTCTACACAGAATCTTCCTTTCCAAGTGACCTGAGCCTGTTATATATTCTTGCCTCTCCGAAAACTTACTCCTCTTTCTTCTTTTCATTTCCAAATGCTCCATACACATCACTTACAGCCAGTATGTTTCTGCAATCAGGAATCATCTCCAAAGACACTTGTCTATGGCTCTCTAATAAACAGGCTCATGTCAAATTATCTGGTAACTACTTTCTAAAAAGCAAGTGTCCTATCTCCACCTTGCTGAGGACTGTCTTGTCTACTCATAGTTTTTAACTGTTGTTTTAACTTTAAGAATATGGCCTTGTGCTGGCCATTCAGGTGTCCATACCCGCTGTTCCAGAGGGTTCAGTCATTGTCCACAGCTTTTTCTCTCCTGCATAATATCACTGAACATCAGTATTCAGAGCACCTTTATTCTGACAAGTCTCTATTCTTGTTCTGTGTGCAGCTTTCACCTCTAAAGGTGTAAACATCATCTTGTGTTTCTGTCATATTCTTGTCACAGGATCATAAAAGAATTTGGATGGGAGGACAATAGGAGTTCTCGAGTCCAATCTGCTGCCCTGATCCAGGTCAGATCTGAAGTCAGATCAGGCTGCTCAGCTGTATCTTTAAAACGTTCATGGAAGGAAACTGTCTAACCTCCCTGAGAAGTCTCATTATGTGCTTGGCTCTTCTTGTGAATCTCAGGCTTGACATCCTCAAGAGAACTCCAAAGGAGCGCTGCTTTTCTTTCAAACCCACCTACTGTGAAAAATCCATATTCTTTCTTATCATCAAGTTACATCACCTGGGTGCTGGTATTGCACAGGCACTCAAGAGACAGAATTCTTTGTGTACAACTCAAATTATTTGGATTGGGGCACAGGATCATGTGCAGGGCATGGGGTCTTGGACTGTCTGGTGGACACTTCAGGAGTCTCAGTTGCAAGGATTCTCACAGCAGCATCTTCAGCTGGATAGAGGGAGACTCCCTGATATGCTCTTCTGCTCATTTTCTGGCCTGTGGTTGCACGTGACCACTTCAGCACATGAGTAATAATATGTTATTGATTGTCTCTACTACATACAAAACAGCTTCCAAATACCTTACCAAAGAGCTGTCCTACGTGACCATTTCTGCATCTCTAGGAATATATTCTATTGACTATTTACAAGTTTTGTCCATGTACAACTTGATTGATCCTGCAGGAACAATCTTTGTGACACTCCACCCACAACATTAATCAATAGATGTAGGCAACTAAATTGGACTTGACACAGCAGGAGCAGCCCAGTGAAATCTCTAGGGCTGTCTGAAATCCCCACCTGGAGAGCTCTTGCAACAATCAATAAAATACTTAATTTTCAAGGTGAGTGGTGTTTCAGGCAATCTTCTAGTTTTTTAATTCTCTGTTGGAAAGTGATAATGACAGCAAGCTCAATTCCTAACTTTCATGAGATGGGGGAGTAGTTAAGTCCTGGGAGTCTTTTGCTGTCATTGGTATGTATCTCAGTCATTTCAAAAACCCATGTGCTCCTCTGGGCTTTAAGTGGAAGTTTCCAGCTGGGGTTGAAATTAGCAAATTAGTTTACTGTAGCAACATCAATATTGACACAAGCACAGAAATGGATTTTTGGTTGGTGGTTACTGTTTTTAACACTGTATAAAGAAGAAGGACATTGTATTCATTCATAGAGTATGGACAGGTCTGATTTTTTTTCACAGCTTGTGCACGTTTGTTATGAATATATTTGTGCCTCTTGTTCTAGATGTACTTGTTCTATTTTATTTATCTCTTCTAATCCAGGGTTGGTGCCTGATGCTGTTGTTGTAAGTTGGAAGAAAATCCACAAACAAACCAAATAAAAAAAAATACAGAACCTTCTTTTGTTTCTTACTTTATATCAATTATATTACTCTTGGAATGAAAGACTGAATTGAAATATTCTGATGTGACCTCATTAATGAGGATTCAGGGCTGGCATTTTCTTGTCTAAGTCCTACTTTCAGTTACCCTGGTACAACACAGCAAGGCTATCCGTTTGATCATGTTCAGAATACACTTAAAACCCAGAATTTATGAATTTGAGATTGTGAAGAGAGGGAGGGTATGATACCCAAAGAATCTATTAGAAAAATTTTACAAAAAATAAATCTTTAAGTCCCCTGGAGCATGGCTATCTGAGATGAAATGATGAGGAGTAAAAGAAATTACAATGAACATAATTTTCTTTTATGTTACTTTAATCTTTTCTGTGAAAACCACTTAAAAGTCTTGGTCATAGTACTTGTTTGAAATCTGCAAAGGAATAAGTTCATAAAATTTAGTCTCCAAGTCATTCAATCAGTATTTAGTTAAACACTTCAGAAAAACTCTATAATATGTATATACTTATTTATATATATATAATATAATATATTTATAATAACTTATACTTTTTTTATTTTGTATGCATGTGTGATTGTTAATGAAGACAGTCCTTAAACACTGGAAAACTGAGATATTCATAAATACATTTGACCTGACTGGAAACTTTACCTTGTCTTCACTCCGAAGACCACAGTCAAGTGGAATATACAAATGCTCCATTCCATGAAATATTTGAATTATTATACTTTTTCAACACAAAGCAACTTCAGAAGGCCTGTTGTTAGCTGCCATCAGAAGGTTACAAAAAGTTCCATCAGAAAGATTACAAAACCACCTTGATAAAAACATAATTGCAAATGGATATGTCCTAAATAAGGACATATGTTCTATAAGATAAGAATAGAAGTCCACACATCCTGGTATCCTGTGACTGACAGAAGCCGAAAAAAATGCCCTGGGCAAACAGGAGAGGGGTAAGCACATGATTATTGTTCCAGAATGTTCTTCCACCTTCCTGCTATTTGGAATTCAGCGATATATTGGAAGAAATGTGACATTTTTGTATTTGACTGAGGTACATAGATCATCACCAGTACCAGCAATACTTCCATGTCCCGCTAAAAAAAGAAGAATGAAGATCAGGTTAAAAAATCAACTGGTGAGCAGTGTAAGCAATGCAGGGGGCAAAAAACCCTGTCTATTACAATTTCATTGGCTTTTTCAAGATTTCTTGAGGTAGAGGCACTGCTGATACCCCTTTGGGGTCTGATCCCAAACTACCTTGTATCCATAGATACCTGTGAAACTTAGGGAGATTTTCATCCTCCTTACTATTACTTTTGCTTAACTAATATAGTAAAGAAAAGCTGATCTGTGTAATCAGGTTAATCAAATAAGTATTATCTCCTTGTGTGAATATTATTGTTTTGGATTAACTGAGTTTAGTTCAAATATTCTGAGTCAAATTTTACCAAATAGAAATAAACTCAGTATTGGACTGCAATACTTGCTCACATACAGTGTTCCACATCTAACTTGACAACTTAAGTTAAGGTAATGTAATTTCAGACTTTGGGCTGTGTATGGGCTGTGTACACCAGATATTTGAGATTTGTTTTCTGGAGTTCCATTTACCTCCTTGTCTATTTCTCTTTAAAAAATTAAGCACTGGGCAGAGGCATTTGTTTAAAAAAAAAAAAGCTAAAAAACTATTTTTATGACTTTCAAGAGCAGAAACCCTACTTAGAGTCTAAAAATGTTGAGATCCAGAAGCTGTTGAGATCAATGGGAAAATGGTTATTGACATTAAATTTTGTATCACGCCCAACAGGCTAAATCTTCAGAACTGAGAGAAAATTCTGTGGTGACTAACAATTTCCAACATAAAGTTTTTGCCTCTTTTGAAATAGTAAAAAGAGCAGTTTCTTTGGGCTATTTTATAAAACTAAGCATCCAAAGGGTCTATTAGAGCCAGATTTAAGCTGTTAAAAGGGAAAATTTTACAAGCAATTATTGGGGTTTTTTGCAAGCCAGTGTCTTGTAATCTCCCATTTGGGACAGTAAAGAAGATTTTTTTGTACACACACTGTCAAAGAAAGCTTCTTTCCTTACAAACATTGTGTGTTTAAGCTCAGTGAAATTCTTTTTGGGTGAAAATTATTGGCATGGTCTTTTTTTTTTTGCCTATTGGAAAATGACTTAGCTTTAATTAAGATATGAGTTAAAATAATGTCCACACATACACTGCTTTATGAGGGGGAAGTCTTAGAAATTTTATTGAGACAAAAAACAGAGCGATGGAAACAGAAGAAGCCTGTGCCAGGAAAACAAGGCACATCATTGCTCTCTACAGCTTCCTGGGGAGGTGGAGAGGGAGGTGCTGAACTCTTCTCCCTGGTATTTTTTCAGTGAAAAGACTTGTGGTTCAAAGCTGTACCAGGGAAGGTTCAGACTGGACATGAGGAAGCATTTCTTTACGGAGAGGGTGCTCAAACACTGCAATAGGCTTCCTAGAGACATAGTCGATGCCCCAAGCCTGTCAGTGTTTAAGAGGTATTTGGACAATGACCTTAATATTATGCTTTAACTTTTGGTCAGCCCTGAAGTGGCTGGGCAGTTGGATTAGATGATCCTTGTAGGTCCCTTCCAACTGAAATGTTCTAGTTTAGTCTAGTCTAGTTTAGTCTATCTCCTCACAGACTTTTTTTGTTTCAAAGTTTTTCCTTCCTCACAATCACAGTGATCCAGAAGATACTAGAGAGAAAGGAAGGGAGAATATTCTTCCTTACCAAGCTGTTTACCTCCCACTGAAATATTAAATTACATCTATTTCTCAGAGTGTAATAGATTGTTGTTTATACTGTGATTCTCTAGAATATGGTGAAAGAGATTATGTTGTTATAAACAAGTCAAATCCTCACCCTTAAAATCCTGGAAAGTGGATAAAAAGAGTTATCTCAGATTCAGTCAGGAATTCAGCAAATTCACTTTTTAAAATAAAATAAAAACATTGGAAGTTATATTATTTTTTTCATAATATGACTTCTTCTTTGAACTGTGCCAGGAGTAGAGATAACAGTAGTTCAGAAGATGAAAATAAATTATCCTCTGATTCTATCATTAGTTTTTAGCCAGATAAGTCACTTGACTTTCCTGGTAGACATATTCTAAAGCCCCTTTACAAAGCTTTGCTAGATCTCGTCTTGTGTAAATTAGACCCAACTCCAAGTGTAACAGCAGAATGTACACAATTTTCAAGGGAGAGAACATGGTAACGGAGAGGATATTCAGATACCTCATGTTCTTGCCCCAAAATTAGCCTCATCAGGCAAGCCCATGAGAGCTCATTAACACAAAGCCTGATTCTTGGCTTGGTCTGTCAGCTTGATGCCACTGAGCCCATGGAGTTACTCCAAAGCAAGATTCATGTAGCAAAGAGAAGAGAAAATCCCTTCTCATCATCCACATCTTGTCTCTTTTACTGAAAAATATGCATTATTTCTTCTATATTCCTGTAAGAAATTTGTGTTTGCTAGGAATGCGACTTAAGGTTTATAATATAACAGCTTTATTATTCTTTCTTCTGTTTGTTTTTTTTCCAAACTGATGTTAAGCTGAAATTGAATATTGAAATGTTGCATTTCAACTGTAAAAGTCACCTTTACTTTCTGTCTTTGATGATTAACTAAGAATGGGTCCCAGGATCATGACCATCTCCCAGTGTTAGCAGAGAAATGCCAAAGCCATTTTTGCAAACTGTGGCAGTGCTTTCCTTTTTGGCCATTCAGCCCACTTTATGTCAGCACCTGTAACAGCTCTTCTCCCACTAGGCACTGGTCAAATGATGTAAAATGAGTTTAAGCAGAATCCAGTTTTGTTCCTGGCACAGGCAAATCTGGAAGCATTTCTTCTCAAGGGGATCTGAGAAATCTCACCTCTCACTCCACAGTAGGTTTAGCTTGGTTGTATTTATGTGAAGATACCAAAGCAATCTCAGAGAAAGAGACTGGCCATGCATTTTCTCAGCTAGCTGGAGTATCTCCTGGAAGAAATTGTAAAACATGAAAATTCCTTTGTTTTCTTGACTGTCAATGTTAATGTTATCTCAATTATTTTTAGGAGTTTGCAACAGTTGTGAAACCCCACAACAGAGATATTCCTGGAATAATTATCTCTTGCTGCAGTCTAGTCAGAGTAGAGAATGTGACTGGGTCAATGCTTTGGAGTTTGTTAGGATGAGATCCACACAATGATAAATAATGTATGTCTCTAATGTGTTGCAACAAGATGTAAAAGAAAATTAATTCCAGAGGCAGTTTTTATTATTCTTGAATCTGTAACCTGTCATCTTCACTGTAAGTCAAATGCCAAATTACAGCTAAAATCCTGTTCTGCAAATGAAATCCTTTAGTCATGCTAATTTTAATTTTAAATTTAAATGTTTGCATTTTAAAACCCTTACTATTAGCCTGGAAAGCAGTTCTACTTCCTAAATTTTAGGACACACAAAAAAATTCTTTTCCTGTTTTAGTACTGCACTTGTAAGTCATGACGCTGCAGCCTTACCTCAAGTGCTTTTCAGGAAGGCTGCAGGTAATGAGGAAGAAACTGGGGCTATTGGGAAGGCATGTGGGAAGTGGGAGACCTGGCACAGGAAGGATCTAGAGTCCTTTGGTAGATATAGTATTTAGGCTACAAAGCCATAGAAAACTGAGTTTCATCAGTTCTACTGAAACAGTTTGTTTCTACAGGAAAATACATCCATGTAAATAAGCCATAAAGTTAAACTACTGCTCAGGGTCAACAAGCTATCAGTAGGGTCTTGTGTCCCTTTGAACTGGGAGCGTGCAAAGTTACTGTGTCTCAGACCTGGGGACAGTAACTTCCTGACAGCTTTAACACTATCTAGGTCAAACGCTCCTCTAATATCTCGAGTTTTGGATCTGGGCCTGAGCTTCCACTGCTAAAGCTTCAAAATTACTTCAAGGCACTTCACCAGCCAAAAACATTAAAAGATTTACTTTCCCTTTAAAGAAATTACTTTGGATTGAAATACAACTTTTTTTTCCCAGCATGAATCAATTTTAAATAATATTTTATTACAGGAAATGAAACACACCAGGTGGAGCTGTAACGTGCTTTTTAAATTGGCAAAATTAATCAAACTCCAAATTTGACAGGTCAGTAGAGTTAATATAACTAGACTTTCAGAAAGTGCCCACTAGTGAACACTGTTCAAGACTGTTACTTTCCAAATTAAAGAAAAAACTCAAGCCATTTAGATACCATCTGCTGCATGGTGTATCCCCTTGCTCCCAAAGAGATTGCAGTATTGCATTCCATAACAAGTGACTGGACATGTATAAAAGGCATGGATTAATCTTTTGCTCTAAAAATTTGCTAGCTCCAGGCAGATCTCTGTCTGGAGCAACTGTGAAAGTGGGTTTAGGTGACCTTGATGTAAATAACACCAAGAACAGAGATAACCATCTGAGAATATATATCTAACTCTAAACTACCGGAGCTAAATGCTAGAGCTCTATGTTCAGCTGAAATTTGTCAAACATAGTTGCAAACCATTTTGGCTAATATCTAATTTTAACAGCAGAAGTTCTGCTAATTAGTTCTGTATTCACCAACTCAGCCTTCAGAAATGCTTTCCCCATTGAATTAGCTATGAGATGCACAGACCAGCTTATGAGAAGGCAAGTTATCCAGAGAGGGAAAAATAACTGGTATCATAGCACACAGCACAACTATTGATCTGGCAGCTGATAGTTTTGAATCTCTAACAGGACACTTCTAATAACTTAAATAAGCAACAGCTGAAAATACTTATCACAGAAATTAAAACAGAGGAAGAAAAGACAAGGACAATATTCTCTGAATCATTCAGAATGTGAAGTGAATGAAAAGTTAAGAGTTCATATAAAGTTAAATGAGAGAGATGACAGGAACATTGGAAGCGAAAGCAAGATTTTTTTTTTTTTACATTTACTGTGTAGTATTTTTTGAGATAATCCTCAACCTTCTAACTGACATTAGGCTGTCCTGGGATTCAGTTTCTAAACTGATAATATGGGCAGAAAAAAATACTTCTTTAAAAAAATCACTACCTTAGTGAAGGACACTCCTATCACAGAACCAGCAAAGGAGATTATACCATTTGCCCATGCATGCCAGTCTGAAAACAGACATGCATTTTCACCCTGTGTGTGTAAAAGAACCTGCAAGATCCTGAGTTCCTGGACCAGGCAAATTCCTCAAAGCTGAGCAGGATGCAAGTGTCTAAATCAAACATTCTGACTGAAGGAAATCTTTCATGATGTTTTGACCACCCACTTTAGGAGCACTGAAGTCAATGTGTACATGAACATCTTACTCTGAAGATTCCCAGGCACCCGAATTTCAATTTTTATGCATGTCCAGGGTCGTACCAGTGCCACAATCTGTGCAAATCTCCCACCTAGCTGGGAGCAAGACTACAAGCTCAATGGACCCAAGGGACTGTGCAAAGATTTTATTTCCCTAAAATTGTAGCTCCAGCTGCACCCCTTCAAAATAAACCTGGAGGAGGCATTTGCATTTAGACTCCTATTTTGGAAGCAGGAGTGTTCCCCACTCTTTCTGATGATGCTGTTCAGCAAATAATTTGGCTACAGTGGGGGCACAGTGAACATAAGTTGTACCACAGCAATTACTGTAGTCCCATGGGATACCAGAAATTACAGAACTGATATAGTTACCAAGCAGGCTTTTCCTGGCTCCAAGAGGATTTAGAGGATCTCACGTTTCCAGCCACATATCTTCCTTATTCTTGGTAAATGTTAGGACACTACTGAATAAATGTCTCCAGGGGCTGATGTGCTCAGGGGTCAGATATTTCATCAAGGATGACCATGTATCTGGAAATACACACATGTCCGGGGTCATGTGTAGAATTACTAGCAAAATGCAGGTTTTGGTTCACTAATCCTCTTCTACAAGTCACAATGTACAAGGGGCCTGACCTACTGTGCCAAGACTCTGTATTCACTGTACAGCAGCCTCAAGGGCTTACTATTAAAAGGTTTGTATATTTGCTTAGATGGGTGTCTTCTTCACTTGAACAGTGTGAATACTCCTCTGTTCCTCCTGCCTCCAACTTTGTATACAGAAAAGCTTCACAAAGCGAGAGCTATTTTTGTTGTTTTGGGTAAAATAATATGGAGGATTGAGATGTTAGTTGCTGTAATCACAAAATAATAACAAATTATTATAGCTTAAGTATCAAACTTATATGATGGTGATATTCGGGCATACACTTCTCTTAATGAGACTTAGATTGGAATTACCTATACTTTATATACATTCATATATATATACATATATACCTATAACTACATTAGATTGGAATTACCTATACTTGTATTGCAGTGCATTCCAAAATTTAAAATAAGATCTTAAAAAGATAATGTAGTCTACAGCCAGAAGAAGATATAAAAGCAAACCAGAAAACCTGTGTGTTGTTGCTTTCCACATAATGTAATTCTATACATATGAATTCTTTAAAAAATAAATTGCAACAAAACCTCCTCCTTTCCTAATTGCAGCTTGCATATGCAGTAAAAAGTATAGGAGTCATAAAATAGTTCTTGATTCAATGGTCCAATATTTTGGAACTTAGAAGGGGACATTTTCTGGGAGTAATGTTGCAGTACATCTCTACACTAAAATATGAACCACTTTTATGGTTACACCACATATCATTTGGATCTGTTTGTAAAACCTCTCCTGGCAAATGCTTCCTATCACATTGATTTTTGAAGAATGCTTCACATTCTCATGCTCTCAGTATGGCATATTAGCATATAGTAGTTCAAAAAATACATCTATTTTTGGACATTTTTTCTATCAATATTAATTAACTCCACTATGTTAGAATGATTGAGACAGATGACAATTTTATTTTGCTTTTTGCTGGGTATCTTGCTCACAAACTTTGAACTATGCATGTTTTCATGAAGAGAAAAAAAAATCTAAAATTGAAATCCTCTTGGGTTTCTAGGCTCAAAACATCAGAAGAAAAATGAAGCTGTGGAATTCATACATTTAAAAGCAGAGATGGGAGAGAAAGGATGGCAGAAAAATCATTTCTGTATGTAAATACTGTCAGTCATTGTTATGTACATCAAAAAAAAGGAATAGGAATAGGCACGGTGAAAGGAAGACTGTGAAATAGGAAATTTTACCAATTGCTTGGTAACAGGGAGCTCATTCCTCTCTGTGCCCTTAAATACTGTTCTCCATAAGACACTGTAGTATCTACTCCTCATTAGAAATCTGCTGACAGCAACAGCCTGAAGGCTTTGGTCATTTGTAGAAATGGAAAGTACAGCAGAAATAATAGAAGCAGTCCCCTGGTGTTTGACAGCTGGGAGCATACTGGATGCATGCAACTTTAAATACAAAAAAAGTAAATGTCCTAAAGAATTCACTTGTGTACAATGTACTAACCATGTACCAAGTACATTCACAATGAGGGAAAAAATCTTCCAAGGAATAATCTTGAACTGAAAGTTTAAACAGAAAATGTAAGAGGAGCCACTAGAGATGATCTCATCCAGTACCTTGTGGTGTTCATGAATGAGTACTTGTTTGATATGTTTTTAAGAGCCTGTAAAGAGATTTTTCAGCCTTCTTCTATGACCCTAAATATATCACTTTCACAGTGATTAGAAAGTGTTTCCTAATATTTTATTTAAATTCTTACATGCCAAAATTTAATTCACTTTCCTACTCACTTTAGGCATGTAGAAAAATAGCTAATTCTCCTCTAGTGTAACCTTTGACAAATCACAATACTGTAAGTATGATTTTCCCCTTATATCTCTCCTAGACCAAACAGAACTAATTCCTCTATGAGTTTGGTTTTGGTAGTTCTAATATGACTTTAATTACTGCTCTGGATACTCATAAGTCTTCTTATCAAATGCTATCATTAGTAATGGTGAGACTATTATTTTTGTCTTGCATTCACCTTAATAATGCTTGGAAAATGAAAGTTTATTTGATGTCTAAGTATGGAAAGAAATAGAGTGTTTCCACATGGCCGGAATAAAACTGTTCAATTACAAAAAAGCTTACTATTACAGTTTTAGTAGGATTGCTGTTTATTGTCATGTATTTGTAAGAAGTCTTTTGGCATGTCTGTTGCTGGCCTTATCATCTGAAAACATTTTGGTTTACAGATGACCTGCAGCACAAGTGAGATGTTGGAGTGCCCAGCTTAGAAAAAGATTTTACTTCTCTTTTGTCATGGAAAATAAAGCATCAGTCCATCAGTATCCTTCTCACAAATAATGTGGATTTCTCATCATTTTTATAAGTCTGATGAAACAACATTAAGTAAAGATCCTTAAAAACAAACATATCTGACACCAAGAAATTTTTCATTCCAGTGCCAAGGTCAAACCCTTCCAAGAGACAGCCTGAACTATCTCATCCTTCATTAACACATGGCATTTCTCAAAAAATCCTGGAAAAGCATCTTGCACACTAAAATCCTGCAAGGTGATAGTAATAAGAAAAAAATAAAAGCACCCAAAAAAAAGCTTTGCTTATGACTGCTTACTTCGTCTTAACAAGTATGTCAACCTACCCTCTACAAGAGGGACCAGCCTTGACCATAGAAGACCAGATCACCTTGTTAACTGTTGTTTACAAATTTGGTACCTCACATCCTGACAGCATGAACTTGTGTTACTGCATGATTGTCTATTGCTATTGCTTCCAATCTCATTAATGACTTAAAAGCAATATGAGGGACTTTAATTCAGAATGGGTTAGAAAAATCAGCTTGTTGGTCACCATTTAAAATTGCTCATGCCTACTGATCTTTCAAAATACAGGGAAATTTGATAGAGGAAAGAAGGAGATTGATTTGCAAAGTTGCTGTGGACAAAGTCATTCACAAGTTGAAGGTTTTGTCAGCAGCTGATTTGTAAATCACTGTTCACCTGTGATTTTCACTGGCAATGAAAACTTCCCAAATCGCTGTGAAGGTACTGGCTCTTTGAATGTACAGTGGCAGATCCTAACAGGTATGTAATTTACTAAAAGTAAAATTAAGGATGAGAAGATGACAGTATTTGCATTATTAGACTGAATTAGTTCTGTCCAGAGTAACCTATGAGAAATGATCTCCTGATAAGGGAAGGGACAGCTTATTGGTTCAGTCTTGTTGTCATCCCTTGTGTCAATGGAAGACTTTCCCTCACTTTCCAATAGTTAGTGAAGCCCAGCGAGAGATTCTGTGCAATCATTTACTACTACTACACATAGGATTCTTATCTTCTTTAAAAAATATGAGAGATTCAAATTGAAAGTGGAGCAGAAACACAGTCCTGTTACCAGTGCATTAAATTATTATAATGAGTTCAGCATTAAAGAGATTCTCAGAGGTGGAGAGAACTGGACACAAAGCACTCTCCAGTCAGAGACATTTCCTTCCACAAAAGCAACAATTACAAGACAGCCAGATTTAGGGGAAGCAAAAAGATATTGCAGTGAGTATATTAATCAATGTTTTGTCTTGGACTTGTGTTCAAGTATGCAAATGAGGAAATCTACCTACCCAATCACCCCAGACAAAGAAAGCCCATTCTGTTACCCAGAGAGAAGTTGGCTTCATCCTGCTAATACAGCACATAATTCTATTTAATAATTTTATTTCTTTTTTTTATAGTATTCTAAATTTAAATGGGAGAAATGTACTTTATATTGATTGATATATGCCAGTCAGCAGTAGAAAAACCCTTCTGATCATGTGGAAAAGATATTTACAAATGTTTCTATTTTGCCATTTTAAATTAGATTTATGAATGTCTGCTGGATTTTTTGTATTTAATAGATATCACAGAAGGGCTTCCATTACATTTTATAGAAAAAAAACCCTTTTCCTTCAGGGTTCATACCACCATTTGCTGTATATTGACTATTTTGAGCCAGCACCATCTATCACTTTAATCAGACAATGTAATTCAATCTTTTCATTCTATAAGATGGCATTCAAAATCCTAACAAACTTTAAGGACAAAGCAATATGCAGCCTCCAGGGAAAATATGTTTTCTTTGTGTGCCTTTAATACATGCTTTTATATGGCAGCATCTTCACTATGACTTAGCCTGAAGAAATGTTACCTGTCATCTCATATACTGGGAGGGTAGAAGGATGATCTTTTCAAAGGCTTAGATGTGTATTAGTGTCAAATTGCCTTTAAACAATTTCTCCAGCACCCCAAAGGATATCCTTTGTACTGATCAATTCAATTGTTTGACAGATGTATGTATAGTGCCTTTCAAGCACAAGTCACTGGTCCTCTGATAAGAATTCCTACAAGAAATTTTATGCCTCGTGTTACAGAAGAAATCAGGCTACATGATCATTATAGTGTAATCTTTACATAAGATTTATGAATCTGTGAGTGTAACCCAAAGGTATGCTGAGAGAAATTGAAATAGACATGTGGACTGAAGAAAGGCAAAAAATTTATAAAGCAACGATTTTTTAGGTTTGGGGTTTTTTTCTGGAAAACATTACTTCCTTCTTTCTCCAGAAACAATTTGTGGTTTGCTTAAAATAAATAGCCTTCCTAATCTTTGTTGGCTAAACCTTAGGATTTTCAGTATTTGCTGGAAAGAAAGTGGAAAATTTGAAAATACATGATGAAGCAACAGTCAAAAGGATCCTTGAAATTAATTGGCAGTGTGCTTACTGACAAAAATAATTTACAATGCCATAAAAAATGAATGGGCTAAGAAGCATTGAAAATGCTTGAAAAATACCGACAAAATTATTCTAAAACTGAGAGAAATTTGAATAAAATACATGAAAGTGTATTAAATGGTAGAATTCAGTAGCCAAATCTGGTAAGTCTGAAACCATGAAGTTTTCAAGTATCAGCCTGTGAATAGGCCTGTGAAAGCCTCAGTCTTTCCTGTGTTGGGAAAGACTGAATTAATGACAGAGCACAGAAGAATTACTAAATCTAAACGTCATAATTTTTTTGTCATAAGAGAAATGTTGCAGAATCTATTCTAAATATGAATGCAAAAATATTTCTTCTTAACTATCATGTAAAAATGTAATACAGAATAACTGCAAACTAATTCAGAGCTGGTCATATGACCAATCTTGACTAACAGTGCAAATCCAGCTGGAGTGATACAGGAGAATAGTCAGTTCATACCAAATCTTTACATCATCTGAATTAACTGAAAATATGCTGCACTGTAAAAACAAATGGAAAAACTGGGGGAAAAAGTGCATTGGCCTTAAGAATCAGAATAACTTTCTGTGGAGTGCAGTTGTTTACTGAAGCTTAGCTATAAAGCTTATTGCAACTGGTAGAATGGCAGCAAATAGAAATTTCCTGTAATATATGAAGGGAATTGATTCAGACAATGTTTTAGAAACAAACACTCCTAAAAAGGCTGAATAAAACACAGAATGCAAATTCTTAAAAAGGGTGCAAATGTCCAGCTGGGGACATTACTGCAGCACTTGACTTGACTCAAGGTCACTTGAGACATTGAGAGTTGTGCTATCATGTTGTGCTTTAAAGTCACACTACATTTCCTTGTAAGAAAATTTCTACACAAATGAGCTTATACTTTAAAGGCAATCACTTAAAAAAGAACATCAGAAAAGGCAAAAGGAAGGAGACTTTAGAAATAGCACAGCTGGTCACAGTCTTTTAAAAAAAATTGTCAGTAAAAGAAATTATATTTTCCATTCATCGCTTTTTCTAGAAATCATCAATTATGTTAGTTACCAAATAAACTTCACAGGATGCACAAGACAACAAGCAATTTTTGCAAATATAAGTTTGTACACATAAAAACAATCAATTTATATTAACAAGTATGTAAGGCAATGAAGGGCTTATATGCTTTGCTTCTGCTGTTTTGTGCTCTAGACTTAATCTGGTATTTACACTTTTTCTGGGGTTCTTGCAGATATGACTCTTCTCTTTGTTTTATTTGAATTAATGGATTCTGTAATGGTGTGAAAAAACAACTCCTGGCTAATTCTGTAGTGGAACACAGAGTAGAAGCATAAGCAGCTGTAGTTCCATAAAAAAAGGTTTTAATGTCAAAGTCAAGTAAATCTAAAAAAACCCCCAACCAACCAACCAACCAACCAACCAACCAATAAAACCTCACCAAAACCAAATAGCTAAAAATAAGAAATTCAGATAATTCAGCGTGGAATGACTTGAAGTCAAAAGTGCAGACTATTTAAGTGAATTCTGTAGGAAAGAATTTCACATCTAACAGAACCTACAAAAATAGAGAAATATTTTATTGAAACAAATGATTGACAGAGTAGTTATCAAAGGTTCATTGGGAAAATGAAAGGATTTATTGCATGGGGTTCTGAACAAGTCTGTTATGGATTGAAACTAATTGATATTCTTAGGAATGGCTTGAATGATGGAATGAAGCATATTTCTTACATTTGCTGATGACACCGTCCTTGATGGAACTGCAAGTACTTTCACCTGGAATTCAAACAACTTTGATAATCCAGGAGATTACCTCAAGAAGCATAAGGCTGTCCTACAAAACAGGAACCAGAACAAGATACTGATGATAGGGCAGGATTAATCAGCTACAAAAACATAGGAAAGGGACAACTGATTATGGAGCATTTCTGCACGGGTATATCTCTTAGAGAGGATTACAAAGTGAACCTGAATCAATCAAACATTTTTGATGAAAAAAAAATACAGATACCATCCAGCATATACATGCAGGAATACAGCTTCCAAAATACTTGAAGCAACACCCTGGAAGACTCAGCTGATGGATATTCCTGAGATCAAGTATGGTAAGAATCAGTTGGAGAAAGTTTGGAGAAGAGTAATGAGACCAATCTGTAGTCATGCACACAAGTTCACTCTGGGGAAAAAGAGTAGGACTGGCTGGCCAGAGGAAAAGGCAGCACTATAATGAATAAACAATGAATAAATAAATAAATAAATACAATATCAAAATTAATTATAAAGTATAAAATATTTTTGAGAAAATGTAAATGTCAGAAGTGCATCTTAAAAAATAATGAAAACAGAAACCATATGCCACTGGAAAAAGAGATATCAATAGCTACAAAACCACTTCTTTCTGACCTTAATATTCTGCATGACTTGGGAACAAACTTTTGGAATCAAAAAATTACTGAAAACATGGAGATAAATCAAATACGGAATAAAACATCATCTGCATTAACCAAACAACAGATTGTCTGAGGTTTGCCTGGTTTCTCAGTAAGAAACTATTTTTGGAGGAAAATTTAAATATAGTAGGGTTTTTTCTATCTGGTTTTCAAAGATGGTGCTTTATGGAAAACAGTTGGTAAAGCCTAACTGCGTGGGAATTAGTAAATGAATTCTGATGGGAAAAGGAAATGACTTATGGAAAATGACACCTGGCCATGCTTGAGGGGAAAATACCAATCTGGATAGAGTTTACCCTTCACTACCATTGATCTTTTAAAATGTTTTTTGACAACCTAAGCACTAAGGATAGTGGTATGCTGCTGAAATAGGGAATGATCAGCAGAGGGACTGGGATATCATAGGGAAAGAGAAAGACAGCCATGGTTTATGAATAGTAGAAAAAGGATGAAATTCAAGAGTACAACACACAGCACAATGTGTTTAGGAACAATAAATATACAGTTGTGATGTAAAATAGTAGAGAACGGGATAAAGAACATCATTCTTGTAGGTGATAAAAACTGGTTCTCCCACCCTTCTTCCTCAGGATACCCAGCTCTCAGAGCTGGAAGTTAGTCATGGGAAGCTGAGAAAAGCCCCTATAATCCGGGAGGAAATGGTGAGTGACCCAGTAAGCCAATTAGACATCCAAAAGTCTATTGGCCCAGATGGGATGCACCCAAGAGTAATGAGGGATCCGGCACAAGCGCTTGTCAAGCCACCCTCAATCCTTTACCAGCAGTCCTGGTTAACCAGAGAAGTCCCAGCTGACTGGAATTTAGCCAACATAATGCCCATCTACAAGAATGCCTGCAAGAAGCCACAGGCCTGTCATACTGACCTCAGTGCCAGGGAAAGTCATGGAGCAGATCACCCTGAGTGCCATCACATGGCACACGTGGGACAAACAGTTGTGTGAAGTACAAGGTGAAGTGTTGGGTCCTACATTTCAGGCAAAAAAAAACCCTGCAGAATGACAGGCTTGGGGAAGAGTGGCTGGAAAGTCAGCAGAAAGGGACCTGGGGGTGCTGGTCAACAGCAGGCTGAACATGAGCCAACATGTGACCGGGTGGCCAAGAAGGCCAGTGGAATCCTGGCCTATATCAGATGAAGCGTGGCCAGCAGGACCAGGGGAGTGACTGTCCCCCTGTACCCAGCACCGGTGAGGCTACACCTCAAATCCTGTGTTCAGTTCTGGTCCCCTCATTTCAAGAACGACATTGAGGTGCTGGAGTGTGTCCGGAGAAGGGCAACAGAGCCGGTGAAGGTTCTAGAAAACAGGCCCTATGAGCAGAGGCTGAGGTTACTGGGACTGTTTGGTCTGAGGAAGAGGAGGCTCAGGGGATACCTCATCACTCTCTACAACTACTGGAAAGGAGGCTGTAGCGAGGTGGGGATCAGTATCTTCTGCCATGTCTGAAATGAAAGGATGGGAGCAAATGGTCTTAAGTTTTGCCAGGGGAGGTTCAGATGAGATATTAGAAAAACTGTTTTTACTGAAAGAGTGTTTAGGCACTGGAATAAGTGGCCCAGAGAGGAGATGAAGTCACCATCTCTGGAAGTGTTCAAGAGGAGTCTGGATGTGGCACTTGGGGATATGGTTTAGCGTTAGGTTGACAGTCAGACTAGATGACCTTGAAGGTCTTTTCCAACCTGGATGACTCCATGATTCCCTCTTTTTTCCCCCCATTAAACAAGTATTGTGTCCTCCTACTTCATAAATTATGCTCAAAACTGCCACTTGATTTTCTTCTTTTTAAGTCTAGCAAAAAGGCTTACATTGGCACGTTGCTGGCAAAGCAGCTGGAGAAACTCAACTCAGAGGCTGCAGAAAGCCCTAGAACATAAAGTACTGGCTGCTGTTTAATGCAAGACGCTTGATATGACAAACCATCACCTTGGCTACATAGCTTTCCCGTGCCCCTGCACAGGTTTCTGACATGTATTTGTTCTGATTTCTACATATATAGTTTTGACAAACATCAGCCTAAGCACCCCAGTTTAATCACTGACAAACTGTTGTTCCTAATTCCTCTTGGCATTTACTCAGGTACGGTAATTTTATCATTGTTAGTACAGCTTCTTTTTGCAGATCAACACAATCATCTGCACTGCTTCACCTTTCTGTCTTTAACCTTAACATTTGATGTGGGTACTCAGTTGTGTTTAATTAGGCCGGTTTCTACAGTGAAGAGAGAGACCTGACTAGTCCAGGTAGTCCTGTGCTCCCAGTCATGGGACATGTACACTGTCTCACGGGGAAAAGTAATAAACCCCAGTTGTTTTAAGTTAGACTACATAAGTTTGCAGTCGTTACCTGGGCAACTATCAGAAATACTAAATATAGGTCGAGATGCAGTGATAGTAGCAGCAGTGAGGAACAAATAACTAGGGGCAGGCAAAAAAGGTACAAGAATATATAAAAATGTTGACAGAACATAAAAAGAAAATTTAAATTTTCTTCTTCTGTCAAAAGAGAGGAAGGACATTTGTACACTGTTTTCTGACAGACAAAGAGGCAAAAGTTTGAATTCCCAAAACTTTGATGCTATCCTTTTAAAAGCCCAGGTGAAATCTACCTTGCGTAGTTCTGGTGCAATATCCTGACTTAAACATTAGAAAAGGGAAAGGCTGACCCAGTGAGAATAAGTGACAGAAGGAACTTTAGAAATGAGAGTAAATAGAAGAAAATTACTTTCACTTCCCAAAGGATTCCAACAGCCCTGAAGCTATGCAAATCAGTGTCTTCCTAACCTCGAGTAATCTAAAGCAATCCTGCACCTGCCCTTGCTTAAATTGTAAAACTAATACAACCATACAAGAAACCACTGCATGCTATAATAACAAAGATCATTCAACTGCAGCTCTGTAACTGCAGTAATTAACGGCTTAGTTACTAAAAAAAGAGCTCTGCAGCAACTTAATCAAATTGGGGAGAATAATGTGCACCCCACCTTTATTGACAACTTCTGATTTGGACTTAGGAACAGCTAATGCATGTTGGCTGAGCATGACAAAAGCTATCACTCTGCAGTAGTGACTAAACAGAGAGAAGAAAAAAGTGTTGCTGATACATCTCCTTGCTGTTTTGAAGAACCTGATGAGGAGAAAACTTGTATCAGGACAGGATCCTAATCCACACAGAACTATTCCTCATCAAACTGATTCACTAATCAGTACAAATGGACAATAAAATAAAAAAATTATTTGCATTCTGATATGAATGAAATTGATTGATGCGTGTTTTCCAGCATAGAAACCCCACAAATTCTTAAATGGTATGCAATTATATTTAAAGCTTAAGAGCCTAAATTGTGGCCACTGAACAACTTCCAGTTATTTTGGAGCAATTTTTTCAAGCCCCAACCAAGCTCAACAGTTTGGCAGAGAAAACATTTAGTCAAAAAAAAATTATTCTTTTCTTTCTTATTTTAGCATTTAATCATTTCCAGATTAAGGTATTCATTAATTATGATGGTAGAAATCTAGTGTAGGAGAATAGGGCAGGGTAGAACAGAATAGAGTAGAACAGAAAGAATACATGCCCTTGTCAAAATATTCGGGTTGCACAAATGAAGTCATTTAGGAACTCAACTGAAAGGATCTCCTTTCCCAGGCAGGGGGAATTCCTTCTGGACATATAGCTTTATGTTTTCAACAGCTAGAGAAATTGAATATATATTTCTAAGGGAAGTAATAGCAGTGACTGAGTGTAGCTAAATATGAAAGGTCTGTTGTTTTGTGACTCATCCGTATTTTTAAAATGCTCACAGTTATAAGTTGAAAAATTCCGTTTTCTGAAATTGTGCCCTAATTTTCTCTCAAAAGAGAAGTGGGTTTAGACCCTTAAGCAAAATTGGTTGAGCTTGCTGTCAACATTTTGAATATGTAGGCACAGCTTCCTGATGTAATTTAGTAGAATAGTTTCCACAGCAAGAACAAAAACTTAAACATACACTCTAAGTCTTGGCTTTTCTGTAGCTATTACTGAGATATATGAGAAAAGGAGAGCAACAACTTGAAAAGTTATGAATTTTTAAACATACAAATGATGGACTTATTTTGTCCTTGTAAAGCTAAAAGAGATATATACACATTAGGGGGTTGCCAAGGGTTGTGAAGACGTCAACATTAGTAGTATCTCCTAGTTACCATATATGAAGCATACAGGTTTTTGGAGCAACATTTACATACCATTTATTTAAAACCAGTTGTGATATTTGAAGCAGCATTGATACAGCTGCAATGTATAAAAGGAGACATATGAGTCAATTCTGTTAAAGGATTTCTAAAAGAATTTAGAAGTGATTTTCTATATCTGCTGAAATCAATTGCAAATCTTGCATTCATTTTAGTGGCACAGACCCATGTACTTATTTTTGTCTGAAGTTCTCAGTCTGCCTCACCTGAGGTCATGCAGGTTTGGAAGAGAATTGTGATTCACTGATATTCTGCTAAAAGGGAGAAGTGTTACACCTGCTGCAGTAACATGTCTAGGTGGATTTGTTTCTAAGTAGGCAAATACAGGAGGTTAAAAGAATGACAGTAAATTGATCTTCCATTGCTCACCTAAGAGGTGAGAATTGTTGTGAATGTGAGAACTCCAGCTAGATATTGAGAATAACCATGCAACCAACGCTGTGCAGCAAGCACCATCAAATAATGATGCTGCAGAGACCTTTATATAAAACCCTCTGTGTTTAACAACGACGAGAATAAGTGCAGCCTCCCATACAGGCAGCACTGTATTCTTTAGCAAACAGGGGATGACAGACCATCTAACACAACATAGCCTAGGAAAGAGCAGTGCAAGGGCACCAATGTATGCCTGTAGCCTCTGCAGCAAGCAGATCTTTCATGATATTTTTTTTTTCTTGCATAGTAGGCCCAATATATAACATAATTTTCAGATGAATATTGTCATTGACACAAACAGGATCCCCAGAATATTCTAGAGTGTGCACAATGCAGTTACAAACTCAAATAGAAAAGTCATCCTGAAGGAGAATATCTTCAGTAAGACCATGAAACTAAAGGTCTCTCATGCAGTAGGCATGCCACAGAGGAAGGGTCCTGGTCAGGAATTATGAAGTAAGCCTCCCTCTAAAATCAAGGAATGTAATTTTTAGTAGTTGCTGGACCCTGAATTTGGTAGGAGTTTCAGATGGTTTGCTTTACTGATAGCTTTGAGCAATTTGCACCAGATTCCCCAATTGCATGTGAAGTCCGTGGCAGTGACTAAAAAGGTGGATGATAGAGCCTCTATTCCTAGTATAGCACAAGAGCAGTAAGAAGTGGTTTAAATATGCTTGGGTCAGCAAGGTGAGCCTCAACTAGATGAGTGCTGTGATGGATGAGCTAAGATGAAGGCTTCAGAAGAGGTGTCAGGAAACAGCACTCATGGATAATGCCATGGCGTTCATAATAAGACGGAAGACTCGGGGAGGCAATAGATTTCAACATATAGCTGACAACACTGGAATAAAATTTCCAGCAGTCCTACCCCAACAGAGAGATAGGCCTGGCCCAGATAAGGATGCCAGGCTGCAGCTGCCTTCCCAGTGACTGTTAATGCTGTTCAGTGACTCCAGACTGATACAACAGCCTCCAGCCACACATTTGTCACCAAAGTTGTTCCACAAGTCTAAATGCCATAACAGTCTCAACTAGAGTCCCTAAATACCAGCAGTATCATTTATCAGACAGAATAGAAGCTCACCAGTTGCTCACACAGGAAATTGAGGGTCTCTCTTTAGCCTGTGCAGTATACGGAATACAGGAGACAACTTTCTGGTAGCTGTACACTGAGAACTCCTCTCAAGCTTTTGAGTCTCAGTATATACCCTAATTAAAAATTTAAGTGGTCAAAGTACAGGGTTTTTTAAACATGAGGGTCTCATTTTGTTACTATTGGAATTATTTTGTCTCACAGGTCGCTCAGTGGATTTCAGCTCTGTTTTTATTTAACTGCAGGAAGAATTGGACTTCAGTATGTAGAAAGCATGATAAAATCTCACTGCAGTGATGCTTTCCCCTGCAGAATTACAGATTCAAAGTAAAAGATGTATCCCTAGCAGAAAAAAAGCAGTCTACAATGAACATAGATTCACGAATTTAAAGGCCAGAAGATTATTATGAACATTTATTCCTCCTGCATAGTTCAGGCTGCAGAATTTCCCACAAGTGTCAAATCCAGTAATTTACAGTTGAATTAGAGTACATACCCTGAGAATGATTGGAGTTTTTCCATAATGATGATGCAGGGCAGCCCAGTGTGCTCTGCAGTGTTGTACATTGGCTTCCTTACCAGAAATGTACTGAGGAAATACAAACAATTTCACACTTTTAAAAATGTGCTTTTAAGACTTTTTTCAGCATTCTTGGGTATCTTATTTTTAATTAGTTAGGTTGAACTTTGTTACTGAGCTCTGCTACATGAAGTAATCATTTACAATTTGTGCAAGTATCACCTCTGGCAAATAGGAGACCCAAGACATCTGGCACCACGGATGCACTTCTGCAGTGAAGGAAGTATGTCCATGTGTAATGGACAGTGTAGGTGACCGATCCCTTCTTTGGCTCCTGCTGTGTGTTACCCTTTTGTCAGACATAGTTACTCTGAACCTGTGGTCACTGTGCATCTGGGTGCAGAAATGTTGGAACAAGCAAGATGGATCTCAGGTAGTAGAGGGTGTTCAGTAAATCTGCCTTTAAGCTGTGTCAAGCTTAATGTGGCACCCAAGAGGATATTTGTTTGGTGCAAATTCAGCTAACACTTTTATTAACAGATTTGCCCAAATGGAGGTTGCAAGAGCAAATTTCATCTTAATGTCCTTTCAACCAGCAAGGCTCATTTCTCAGCTAATGCAGAATTTGTTTAATTTACTGAAGTCAAGAAAGCTGCAAGAAAATCTGTTGTAACGAATGAGAATAATGTCATCTTCAAACTCATCTCCAAAAACTCCTGCAATGGAAGCACTGCCTGGAAAGTACTTACTGATCAGCTTTTGTGGCAAGACCATTTCTCATCTGAACTCCAGCAAACTGCTTCTATGCAATCAGTGCACCCATCAGTCCAGCCACAGACTGCATGCAGACACTATGGAAAACATGGAGAAGGGAACCAATGAGCTCCATAGTGTCTCTTCTGCCCTAGAGTAACCATCCAGCTATTAAAGTCCACTCCTAGTTCAGTTCATAATTATTGTTATATTTCTTTTGGAAATGACTGACTTTTATCTGCCTTGATCGCTCCTCCCCTGGAAAAGGTCAGGGTCTCCCCAGGGAA
This sequence comes from Pachyramphus minor, assembly GCA_013397135.1. Classification (NCBI taxonomy): domain Eukaryota; kingdom Metazoa; phylum Chordata; class Aves; order Passeriformes; family Tyrannidae; genus Pachyramphus; species Pachyramphus minor. The sequence continues at coordinate 41,463 of VYXB01008837.1, forward strand.
GTCCTGCTCGAAGCCTGTGAGAGATTGCCTGAGAGTCATACCCTTTTGTCACCTGACCTTTAAATACAATAATGTCAGTTTGTTAACAAGAAAGTTTCATTTGTTAAAGTCCTTGGTGTTAGTCTGACATGACTTGCCTTTAAAACATTTATCTGACTTTTTTCTGCCCTGAGATCTCATGATAATGCTATAATGTTAATCTTTGAGGTTACATACTAAGCAGATTCCCTCCCTAGCCCTTACTTGCAGGCCTAATATAAACACTTTCCTCTGTCATTAAAAAACTTTTAAGGAAGTTCAGATATAAGTTCAAAGAAATACCATACAATTTCCAAAACTTTTACAGAAGGGGCTGGGAGTGCTCCTTCTGTTTCTCTCTGTCTGCAATTGGAAATTTTGAGAAACTTGGGGAAAGTTTTTGATTGATTTCATGGATCTCATTAAATCAGTGCTCTGTTCTGCAAAACAAATACTATATTCATTCTCTCTGTACTAAAGGGGCAAATACTGAGCATTTAATTAAAGACAATGAGGGTGCAAAACAGTTTTCCAGCCAAGAGTTTAGTTAGAATATAGCTGGGTGAATATGAATCATCCAATACTGCAGCATAAATTCGGACATGCTTTCCTGAAATCCGAGGCTTCTTCTGGTGCTGCCTGTATTCAGAATTACAGGCACGATATTAGGCCTTTTGGTGAGCACATATATTACTGGCAGAAAGTAAGGAATTTTCTGTCAGGGGGACATCATTTTTCTTGTCACACTCTTTCACAAACAGAAGGTCAGGCTCTTACAGATCCTCTCCTGGGAATTACTCAAGCAGTTTACAAACTATGGGTAGCAGGCCAAATGTAAATCTTCCCCAGAAACTTGTTGAGTCTCTAGTGAACAGCCCTTCTTCCCAAGCTGCTTATATAGGCAATCTATCAAAATGCACAGGATGCTTTCCTGCATTCCTAACCATTTTCTTCCAGGGAAAACTGAGGGAAGCATGTATACTGGTAACTGCCACATGGGGATTAAGGTTATGGGACACAATGCAGAGCACACCTGCCTCTAGCATGGACACATCCCTGAAGAAGAGAAGAAACAATGAGGCCATCTGTGTTTGTAAGATCTCAGTCACTCAATCCTGTGAGTGTGATCAAGAAGAGGGCAAAAGAGGGATGTACTATCAGAGTCTGAGAGCTGTCTAGAGTCAAGACACTGAGCAGGTGAAATACAACTGAATATCCTTTATCTCATATTGCAAAAGTCAAATTTAAAATAAATAAATAATCATCATGGTGAACGAAGATTTTGAGGGGCTCTACCCGCGTTTGTTGCAGGCTCACTGATGGTTGAAAAGGCCAATGCACGACAGACAAGTCCAGTTGCAAAAGGCACAGCAGAAAGACTCCCCAGGCGGTAATGACTGGACGCGATTCTTTCTGTGTTGTCTTTTCTCCTCAAGAGTGATCTTGTGTGAGTTCTCAAAGGAGGCGGCAGCATTATAGGTAATGTCTCTCCAGGCTTCCCGATTGGAGGCCAGAGTAGACCAATGGTGATGATCAATATGGCCAAGGCTGAGATGTTGTTTCAGGGAGTCCTTGTATCTCCTTTTCGGGGCTCCTCTCTTGCGGCAGCCAGTGGCAAGTTCACCTTAGAGCACGATCTTAGGGAGGCGGTGGTCCTTCATGCTGTGTTCTCAGCAGCATGGCCTCCATACTTGTGACTGCAGCCTGTTCAAGAACAGACATACTGGTCACATAATCTGTCCAGTGGATGTTGAGGATTGTACAGAGGCAGTATTGATGGAAACATTCTAAGAGTTGCAGGTGGTGGTGGTAAATGACCCAAGACTCAGACCCGTACAAAAGAGTAGACAGTACGATGGGTCTGTAAACATTGATCTGTATACTTTTCTTCAGGTGTTTAT
>VYXB01008838.1:0-132782 GCA_013397135.1 Pachyramphus minor
TTGTTTTAAGGACAGAATTCATCTCTCCCTACATCTTTAAAGTTTAAATAGAACAAATAACTAGGAAAAATTCTACAACGTTACATCCCAACATGGAAAAGTAAGCAATTTCTTATTACTGGTTTGTCAGAGTACAAATAAAATTATAAGCATCAATAAAAAACTCTTCCCTCCACATACCTCTTTCTCAAGTGGAGAAAAATAGAGAGATAAGGTCTTACAAAGATAAGGCATCCACTGTCTATTGAACCTCCTTGCCCTCTTTGCCTATATACTGTCATGTAATTATTGACTGATTTTCTAATCAAGATACACCAAATTGTATCTATATTACAGCTATCCATAATTTTAAGGTTTTTCTAGAAGGTAGAGCATTTATCTAACTTGATGCAAGATGCCTCCATACCACCTCTCTAATAGCATTATTAGAGAAAGAGAGTTAGGAAAACAGAAAAAGCTGTAAGGTAGCATCTCTCAGCAACTCCTGTTACTTTACATGAAGAGATTAACCAAAGCTGCCCAACCAAAATAGAAAACTTAGAAAATAGCCCTGACACACAAAGCAATGAGAGACCACAGTTTTTCATAATAATCTGTATTATTTTGGCACAAGGAAGGTTCCTCTGCCAGATTAACCAAAGATGTGATCTGCTCCTAAGCAAACACCATCAGTCCATGGTACTTTCTGAGGGATGACTGACAGTGTGATTCAGCAATATATACAGCAATTCCAGCTGTAGGCTGGTGTGGACTCCATTAAGCTGTCAAAAGTACTTCTAGAGATTAGTTGGCTGGTCTCAGAGAAAATTTAGTCATATTCTGATTTGCATATTTTTATTTTGGTGAGCCTTTTTTGGTAAGGCTAGTACAAATCTGGGGACTGAGCTAGATGATTGTGGCTCAGCAGAGACACCTGACTGAGCTAGTACCTGATTGTATGACATGAACAAAGTTGGTACATAAATCATCACTGCAAATCCTTTTTTCCTTGTGGATTCTAGTACCATTAAAACCAGCTTTATTCTTACCAAATCAACCAAACTTTCAAGCAGTTGCAAAATCCAATGTATAACTTATAATGAAGTTCATCAAGAACTTTCATCCAGGACTCATCAAGAAATGATAAATGGGGAATCCACAAAGTATGTTTTATGAGAAACACTTTTCAGAGCAGAAACACATTTTAATGTCAACTGAGTGAATGCTTTATGGTGAAGAAAAAACAGCTTAGTGTACCATCTGTTCCTTTTAATAGCAAATGGACAACATGAATTGTAGTTGATGTAAAATATAAGAAGAATGTTATAAAACTGCTTACTGACAGATATAGACATGTTTTGAAGTATGAACGGGTTCATTAAATTCAATATTCAACTTTTACCAGACAGCTGTTCTCAAAAGATAAGGCAACAACAGTTTTTAACAAACCCTGTGCCAGGCAAATTCAAGCTCAGTTCTCTGGCCTGGAAGATGATGGGAGAAGCATTTCTTATATAAAGCACACGTAGGGTGACAGATTCTTTCGATTAAAACACTCCAATCTTAGGTGAAACAACTGTGTTTTATAGAATTGTCACACTTCTTGTAGCATGAGAGGTGGTATGAAAATGTCATCATGCGTATGTGTATTTATCTATATCTGTCTATATTTATTTCTTGAGAAGAGACTCTTTGACAAATATTTTTTGACAAAGGTGTCCAGAAAAATCCAAATAGCACTTCTTCATTTTTTGCTTAACATAGGGTGCTGCAATGAGGTTAGTTATAACATAGGTCTTGGCCCTGTAAATGATAATATCCTGGGATGTGGCACATGAATAACAGGCTATCCAATCAACATAACAACTGCCTTTGACAAGGCCAATGTTGAATCACAAAGGAATGGATCTTTATTACAGCTCCCTCATTTTAAAACTGAATGTTTATATACCTTCTATATAAGATGCATTTTCAACCCATTGGATGATCAAGATTATGATTTAGGAATTTTATTTATACTATTGTCATTAAGAATTGTCTTGTTTCCCCTCTACTAGATACTATCTTACTGCTTTTAATATCTGTGAAATGTTCTTTCTCATCCTGAATTGTTCAAGAAAAGAGACAAAAGTGTTTCTTGACAGAGAACATGTCACTGAAATCTTTTAAATATTGTCTATTAATGTTTGGTCTTTTGGTGAGGAACATTTGTTGTTTTTGTTGATCCATCTGTAACACAAGCTAGATTCTTTTTATCTTCACTAATATGAAATAATAAAACATAAAAAAACAACACATATTAAGGTAATTTACTTTGCAAAGACTCTTCAGATTTAATTGAAAACATGTAATTTATGAGTCATCATAGGTTTTAATTCAGTGTCCTGGTGTATTTCTCATGATTAATGACATTTTAGTTAACTAGAGCCATACTGATTTCTGGCCCAATTACTCCTTCACACCTATGCCGAACAGTGGTTAATAACAGGTTTAAACTATCTGTTTGGGTCAATTTAGCACAAAATTACTATAAAAATTGTCAGAAACCAGTGGCAAGATCATCTCACAGAATCCATAATCTCTGCAGTTTGACCTGTTCCCTTTGATTCCCTTTATAATATTTGCCTTGGTTTTTCTGTTGTTTAAATTTGTTTGAAAGTGTAGGTGTAAACTGCTAAATTAGGCCAATGATGGTAGTAGTAGATTTACATATAACACTTGAATTTACTCATCTGGCAGCAGGGTGCTAGGAGGTTTCTGAGAAGCCTAAGTGCATATAAATTCATCTAAGTTCATCTGCCTTATACATACCCTGCATTTGACCTGCTGAATCTGAATTGTAAATTTATATATATGAAGGTGTTTATAACAAGACAACTGTTCTTGAAACTTCAGTTTTGTCTGTTTTGTGACCCTAAAAGACAGTAGAGAACAGAAGAATTGTTGTCCTGGGTGGACCCACAAGGATAGGTCTATTTAAGACTGTCTTCTGTAGGAAGGGACCTCCACGGAGCAGAGGAAGGACTCAAAGCCATTCTCTGTAGTCGTGGTTGAAGACTATAGTACAGTAAGCGTCCTTCTGCAAGCCATAGAAAGGACCCCACAGGAACAGGGGAAAAGGACTCAAAGTCATTATCCCCTATAACTGTGGTACAGACTATAATGGAGTAAGAGTCCCCTTACAAGCCGCAGAAGACCTCAGGAGCTCTAGTGTGCCCCCTGGCCTCTGGTCCTAGCCAGAATGAAGGAGGGACAGACCCAACCCTGAAGTCATCATGCAGCAGAGCCAGCTGAGAGAGAGAGAAAGAGACTTCTAGCTGCAACAAATTGGAGCCGTTGCCTTAAAGGTAACTGAAGAAAAAACCTACAATGCTACTTTCAAAAGGAAGAACCTTTCTTCCCCCTGGACTGATACAAGGGAGGANTTTAATTAGAACTGTTGTAGTATATGTTATTCCTTAGTCTCTATCTTGTTAGTAATAAATCTTAGTATTATATCCCTTATGTCAAGCCTCTGTTTAGTCTGTATAAAACCTCTCTCAACTTATAGTAATTGTGTGGAGTGGGGATTTCGAGAAAAAAATGATCCCTGGTAAAACTCATGACAATGACAGAGACAATAGCTAAATTCTGTAAACTAGGCTATCTTAAATATGTATGCACACATATATGTACTAAATTCCACTGGGAAGTAACTCCTTAAAGCAAGTAAAATCATCCTTCAGCTTTGGAAGAGGCTTTGGATTTAGTGAACAATGCTATAAAGCAAAAAGATTTATTATTTTAATTATATAAAACCATAGCAATTGTTTCTGATGCAAAACAAGTCCAGAAGTCAATGGTACTTGAACGAATAAATGGATTAGAGTGTGGTCTACTTGTTGGTTAATTTACACGCCAGTCATACCCTTTAATACTTCATATAGAGGCATAGTTCTTTCTTTGTAGAAAAAAAATGTGATATTGCTCCACTGGTTAACAGAAATTGCCAAAATTGAAAATGGACTGACTGACAAATAAAGACAAAACCAAGCTCAGGTAGGCTGACATAATAAAATTTAAATTAATAGGTTCCACTGATAACACTGCTTTACTAGTTTGATTTAAATAGCAAAATACTTCTAGTAGATATTTCATATACAGAGATATATAGATATAAATATAGATATATGTCAGACTGCTTGAGACTAAAGGCTTAAAGAATGACAGCCATTTTATTAGCAAAGAAATGTAGAAGAGTGGTATAGCATGAAAATACATGTAAAACAAAATATCTAATTTATACAGAGCAGACATGGCAGAACAATGACTATTTAGTAAATTTTTGCAAATACTTTATGGATCTAGGTATACCAAAGTTCCTTGGTTGCTCTCACAATTTAACATGTCCTCTTTCTAGGAAACAACATTGCAATGAAGATTGCAAAACTAGAACTGAATTTTCTTGCCCTAAAAGTGAGAGGCTGAGCATAAAAGAGTCTGAGCAAGAGAGTAGTGAAGGCCTTGTAGATTCAAGCTTGCTGCTGAAAAGTTTAAAGGGCAAGAACCAAGAGCTATTGCTGCTGCTCTCAATGCCAGCAGTAACTGCCCAGTTCCTGGTATTTCTCTCTTCTTTGGTAAAGTGGATTCTTGGCTTTGCACTGCCTTCTGTGACCCAGGTGGCAGCGCCACTCCGCAGTAAGCAGTTAATTCACTCAGGATTACAGTCTTATACCAAGGACATTATTTTTTCCTCTATTGTAATTCACATAATTCAAAATTGTCCCCTCTCTGGGAAATAGCTTTCTCTGTTTATCCACTTTGCCCAGAATATCTCAAAATTTGTGGCAGCTCATTCTTCATGTACGGAGATGTTCCTTCTCTTGTGGTAGACAAATTTTTGACTCTATGTTTTCAAGGTCCCTTTTGTGTACAATGACTAAAACATGCCTAGCCAAAAACTTTTCTAATATCTTAAATTTAGTCCAGTTTGAGAATTTCCATAGCAATTGTGTCACTTCTTCCATACTCATATTCAGGAGTACTGAGCACACTGCATTGCCCTGATTTAATGAATGCCAAGTAGTCCCAAGGATTCTCTTTTTACTCTTTTTAAACTTCAAGTCAAACAGCTCTCTACCCAGTTAGTTTCTCAGGATTTTCAGATCCTTACATTTTCTGCTGGAGATCAGAGGCAAAAATATTACCAAAAACTGTTTTAGAGATCTTTAAATCTTGCCAGTTAGAGTCATATTATTTCAAAAACATTTGACACCTCAAAAATATTTGCATGTATTGTTCCATTTCATTAAAATCTACAAAAATATTCTGTAGTATTTTCTGATAGAGAAATCTATCTAAAGGCACCAAAAGTAGACTTCCTTATCCCATAATGAGAAAGATATGAGCCTTAGCTTTTATTTTGTCTCTCATTAATAAAGGTTGTAATTAAAGATGAGTTAACAACCATTCTCTTCCATTAATTTGTGCTTTCTTTTAATCTTTAAATACAAAATTAGTTTTTCTATTCCTAGGCTTAAAATAACTATTATTAAGCTAAAAATTCTATGGCGGTTCTATTAGCATTCAGTGCATTGCTGTTCCTAACCAGTTAACTGCCAAATCTCTCCAAAATTTGAAAATAGTAAACTAATGCTCAGATACTGTGGAATGAATTAACCATCGGGGAAAGTAAGCAAATCAAACAGACAAAATACAACAAAAGAACAACCAACCAACCAACCAACCAAATCCTGTCCCCCTCCCCAAAATGGAAATTTCTGTTCTTGTTCATGCAACTCAGACTTAAGTCATTCAGGACTTAGCTTCCATAAAGATTTTTCAGAAGTTTATGGGATTTTTTTCTAGATATGCTTTACAGTCTTCAAAATCTGAAGCATTCATGCCTAACTGGTGTGGTGTCTTAGGACTGTTGAATTCATGTAATTTCTAATTGGTCTGATGTGACCATTAATAGTAATCTAGAGGAAACTAACAGATTTGGTATGGCTGAAAAATACAGAGGCAAATGTTAATCTACAAATTTTCAGAAAATCCAATTTAGAAGGTTTATTAGGAATCTGATTATTTGACTTGCCTATATTAGTCATGTTTTCCATTCCCCTTCAAGTGGATGGAAGGAAATACTTCAGGTGAATCACCCTCCACATCCTTTTTCACACTTGGCTTTGGATGGAATGAAAATGAAAATATTTCTCAGCAGGTCACAAGTCTAGTGTGTGGAAAGGATTGCTTCATTTTGGTTCTCCTTCAGCAGAATAACCCCAGTGAATACTCTTCTTTGCTGTGAGTTCCCAACAGACGAGCTGCTCCACTCATCTGAATACCTTCTAGCCCTGTCCTAAACCCTGCCAAGGGTATCTGCAGATGTTGAATTTACACTACCGGACAGAGATAATTTCCTGATGCAGGACATGGATCTGGAGTCTACAGTAGATTTCCTCTTCTCTATGTACTCACCATAACATATTTAGCATCTACAAGAATGTTTTCTCCTTTCCCTGGGCAGTGGTCTTTGCAACAGCACTGGAGACTAGATGCAACCTTTAGCTAGGATCAATTTCAAGTATTTTCTACTGCAGCACTGTTACAGAAGTGGATCTCCCTAAAGGCGACCATCACAATACTGATATGAAAATTATTTTTTTATTGGAACCAAGTGAGTCATACTGACCTGTTGGGTAAATAATGTTTTTATCTAGATTCTTAGGTCTGTTTGCTTCACAGACAGCAGGGAGGGATAATGCCTGCTTTTTTATCCCTCCAGCATTATAGAGCATATGTCTGCCCAGTTTGTCTGGTAGACACCAATGGAGTTCTGCCCTTGACAGCTTCTGTTTATACAGATGGTTTTAAAAATGCTACTGGAAGAAAAAACAGCCTGCACTGTAGGAAGCACCTTATACAGGAGCCAAAACTTAACAAGGAAAACTATTTTCATCGTTCTCTCCTGCTCAGCTGGGAAATTTGAGCAAAATTTGACTGTCGGTCTTAAAACTAAATTTAAACTTATTTTTTTCTGTTATATTTAGACATGTCAAGATTTTCAACATAATATTTTGAAGACCCATTTTAGAGGATTTATTAGAGATCTGGTTACTTGACTTGTCTATACTAGTGATGTTTTTCATTCCCCTCCAAGTACATGGAAGGAAATAGTTCAGGTGAATCACTCTCCACATACTTCTTCGTCCTTGACCCTGGATAGAATGAATCATTCTCTAGAGAGGCCTGTGTCTTCCTTCTGGCTGTAAGGGGAACTGAGCAAAACCAGATATAAATAAACTATATATATATATAAACACAGGACCAGTATTTCATTCTGGAATCATATAGAAGTTAGAGAAAATATTCCCATCACTGTCAGCTGTTATCAGGCCTCCATCCCTTGTCATGTGAACTGCCAGCTCTAGGTCTGATGCCACCAATCATACAATCATAATGTGTCTCTGCAAAGTATGCATTTCTTTCAAAGGTGCGGGTGGTGGAAATTCTAGTAGCTGTTTTTTCTGATCCAGAATATGATTCATTCTCATGGAATATGATTCATTCTCATTCGCTCATAGAAACAGTCCCATCCCAGCTGTCTGCATCCATATATGGTTAATTTCAAACCCCTACCCTCCAAACAAGCAGAGCAGTATAGAAGAGCTGTCACTAACTTTTATCTTGGTCTACACTGAATGTAAATTCTTGGGATGAAATCTGAGCCTTGTGAGCCTTTTAACACTGACTTCTGCAGGACTGAGAGTATGTCCTAGAAAAGTTCCCTGTTCTGTGGTCTAAAAGTCTAAATTGGAAAAAAAGTATATAGAATAGCAATACAATATCCACAAATAACTAACTGCCCATCTTACAATTCCTTCACCTCCTATGAAAGTTCACAAAAACCGTCCATAATACAAGTCTTGCCATTATGTTCAAAACAATGATACAACACTGCAATTTGCTGACAGTACACTTATTCAACAGCAACAATATGTAAACCACCTATAGGAATATAGATAGATCTATTGGTCTGTGACCGAAACTGAATATAGAAAGAGCAAGCTTTCAGAAATTAATAGTACATGCCATTAGCTGGGATAATGGAAATACAAGGACTTACTGTTTTTTTCATATTTATGAATTCTAATGATAAAATTACATAATTATAAAAACCCTTACAGTAAATTTGTAAATAAATTTGCAAACAAACTGCAATATATGGAAAAATTCTAAGGATTACCATTGAATGAATATCATGGAGATAGAGACACATAACCACTAAATAGACACAATATCACTTTCAATAAATTACAGAAATCAGAAAAATTATCTCTAATCTTAGAATAGTCAAATTCATACTAGAAGCCTTGAAACAATATTCAAAGAAAATTTTCAATCTGTCAGTGATCATCAGTGTACAAGTTTGAGGAGAACTGAGTCTTTATCTAAACTTTTAAATATCTATTTTTATGTTATACACATTCTCCAAACAAATTTTTGCCTACACAGTTTTCATGATCAACACAGCAACACAAACACCTTTAAAGTACACTTTTGTGCAATCTATTCTATGTAATTAATCTGCACTGAATAGAAGTTATTTTTGAATGAAAATTCAGTCAACTTTAGATGAAATACAATAATGACTTTGCACTGGCAGTTGTATGATGAAAGCTTTACCTAAACAAATGGATTTTTTTTCTTTATTCTAAGTAGATTTTTAGGCAAGTACCTGTAGTACTTGGATATTAGTTACTTCATTAGGGAAGACTGTATTAGCCCTGGGAAAACTATAATGAAAGAGATGTAAGAGGCTGTCATGTTAAAGACAGAGGTTTGTTTATTGGGGAGGGGGCAAAGCCCTGTTCCGAAGAACGAAGAAAAAAGCAAGGCAGCACATTAGAGCCACAGTGTGTTCATATTATGGACAGGCAGCAGGATAGAAGCTACTTCAGTGAAGGTACTGTATAGAATTGAAGTGTACAACTGTGTCCCTACTGAAAGTGTATTGTGAAGCTATTGAGTACGTCTCAGAGCCATTTAAATGCAAATAGAATGTGAGTTTTTCAGTGACTAAAAACAATCTTCCCCGCAATGGTCTTAGTAATTAGAAACCATCTGGTATTATGAAAGCATACAATACTTTCAGTATTTCCACAGGCCAAAAGGATGCAATTTATCTCCCACAAAAAAAGAAACACTTATGTTAGCGTTCTGACAATTAGTATGCAAAATCAGACCTATCTTGGTATTTTTCCCCTGGGTCAGTCCGGGAAAATAAATAAATGAGACATCTGGGAGACAGAGTGCCATGAACTTCACAAAGGAAATTTAAAAAAAAATATAAACATATGAGTACCTGACAAGATGAAGGAGCTGTGCTGAAACTTTTGCCTCCTTTTTACCCAGTAAGATTATGAAAGACATAAAGCAAAAGATAAGTTTGATATCTTGCCTGTCAGATCTCCTTAAAAAATTATGTTCTGTATTTTTAGTGCATGGTTTGCAGAAGTGGATTCAAAATAAATTAACTTATGCAAAACTGCTCTCTTTCCTGGTCCTTAGAAACTTGGGGTTTAGAATTTTCATGCTGTAGAGACCAAAATGAAAATATTCTAGTCTGTCCACGTAAACCTAACTACTTTTCTTCATCTTTGTTTTCAAGTTATTATAAGCTACAGAATGTATGGGCAGGTTATTCTCTATTAAAAATAAATCAATAACATCACACCTTCAGTGCTCATCTGGGAGATTAAGTGATACTTGAATACTGACAAAAGAAAATTTGAAATTTAAATTAATAATTGCAGTAATTGTCTTCTTCAACACCATATTCACATGACATTTATAATTGTCAACTTCATTTGGCAGTTTGTAAGAGTTGATAACAATACAGAGTTAGCTTCAGAGTTTATCAGTGATAACCATTTATGAAGGGTATGGAAGAAAGTAAAATTAAAATATTTAATTTTGAGAATTTCAACAGTTAGAGAAGTAATAGGAGAAGCCCCCTGTAACCACACAAAGGATGCAGTTTTTATGCACAATGAAACTGCTGAAACATTTGATAGTCTGTGCCTATCAAAACAACAAGGAGGTGGTTGATCCACAGTAGTTCTGGTCTGAGCAATGCAGGTTTCAAGGCTGAACAAACAACATCTGCAGACCATCTTAGAGCCTGTACCATCACACAGCTGTGTTTCTTGGACTATATACTATAGAAACTGAAGTTATTCCTAAACCTTACTCTTACATATACCAAAGTCATATCTCTATTTGCTGTTCTTATAATTCATGGAATATCTTCTTAAAAAAAATTTTCTCAGAGATAAAACACACTAGAAATATTGAAACCGAGCCATCGAAACAGCGAATAGAAAATGTATCAACTATGTGTGAAGAGGTTGTTTGAGTGTCTGTATGTCTATGTCTGTGCGTAGCACATTTCCATAGTTCAGCTGAGGAACCGTATCTTTTCCTTCCATAGGTGACTAGGACAACTGAGACTTTTTTCAAGTTCTCAAGACACAGGATTCCCTACATAGTAGTGCTTTGGAATAAATCATCTCTGAGCAATGCAATTATTTTCCAAGGACACAGATCTATTTGAGACTATCGACTGTGAATCAAAATGGTTTTTCTGCTTCCTGGGTATAGAGTGTCAGATTAAGAGGTCTTGATATGTTTTCTCTTCTAACGTGCATCACTTCTATACAAAATCAACATTATCTCTCTCTAATACTTATTAAAGATGTCTCTACACATTAATGGATTGTTTTATACCCCTATGTCAACCATTACATATAGTGCAAAAGATCAAAATCATTTGTCAACAACAATGCTTGATTCAATATCCTTTTGTGTAATAGTTAATTAATCAATTAATTTTCATATCCACAACCATTTGTTATGGTTTTATATATGAGAGGAATTATTTTCCTTTTGCTTTTGACTTAGTATCCTGAATAAACCTTAATAATTGAGACAAGAAATCTATACAGATATTCAGTTCCCCATAATTTACAGTTCATTTTCTATGCCAACTTGTCCACCAGCATGGTTTTCTAATGCTTAACCATTTCACCTCTGTTCTCAGCTAATGCACATAAATCATTTTGAAATGAGAAACTAGAAGTATAGATAGATATATAGATAGATATATTTGAAATGGTGTCACTTTTATAGCTGGCTACTTAGCTAACATGGCTAACATCACTTCAAATATTCTTAAAAATAAGACTGCAGAAAGGTGGTCTGTAGGTAACATAAATACTTTGTCTGGACTGGGACAATATGCAATTTGCCAGACTATAGTGACATATTTGAATGAACTCCTGCATTTCATATTTCTGTATTCTTAAAAAAAAAAAAGAAAAAAAAGCCCAAAAAACAACAACAAAAACACACCAAAATAAAAAAAAAAAAAAACCAAACCAAAAAAACCCAGGAGAATAAAAGGTAAAAAAAGGGATTTGTTTTAGGTAGACAACTGAAAAGGAAGTTTATTGACATCCCTGTACTTTGATCACTTTGAATTACCACACTCTGTAAAACACATTCACATTCTTTTTCAAGCCAAAGATGTAACTTCTCATCTATAATACTAAATACAGACCTTCTTTTATAACATCACTCACTCACACTGATTCTCCAAATCCCCATTCATACTTTTCTTGCATGACTTTTCTTGCCAAAGCTTTTGAAAGGTTTATGTTCTGTGCCCTTCACAGTTCGTTAGCTCATCTTTAATGAATTAAAATCTAATAACATAAATGACAGAAATAATTTACAGGGTTTAAAGGAAAACAATTCCAAAATATTTCAGCAGTGCTATCATAGTATTTTTTAAAGAATATAAAGAGACATACTACCAATATTTTCTTGCAAGTTAGGAAAAGGGATTAATTACAGCAGGCAATCTATTAACAGTTTTAAGTAGTTTTCTTGCATGAAGTCTAGCAACTAGCAATAAGAAAATAATAAACTGAAGTGAAGAGACTATGTAAAATAAAAGACAAGTTTAACCTTTATAAAGAAACTATACAATATATGAGCAACCTTCAAAAACCAGTAGCCTAAAGTTAATCTCAAGACCATATTTACTTTTTATAGAGAGGTTTACAGTTTAATTGCATTATAAACTACAGTCATACCAATGTGACTCACAAAATATAACTTTGCTAAATGTAATGGTGTGCTTTTCCAGTGGTCAAAGGGAATTTTTGACCTATACAACATTTTAAACTGCAAAAATGAGGTCAAATAGGATGACATCAGTTAAAAGAGATAATAACTATGACAAGAGTCACATACTAAGACATTTAACTTTTTATAAGAAAACAAATTAGTGGATGAAATAATGACTGCAATTACAATATATACTTTGACCATAAAGTTTCCCTAAAATTTGTGTTAACTGACAAGATTAATACATTCAACTTCTAATAGGAAAAGAAATTTGGATTAGATATAAAAGCAAGAAATCTTGAGGAGTTCCACTGTATCATTAACTCTCCCAAACAGATTTTTCAAGCAGGTTCTATTTAAGTTCTGTTTTGGTCAATCAGGGAACTCTGACTTTATGAAATTACTGTACAGATGTAACCTCCTCAGAAGCACAAACAATCCATCCTATACTATTTGTTCACTGGTTCTGACAAAGAATACGTTAACTAAACATTATAGATAACTCTTTTCAGAGGTGCGAGACAGAAAAACAATTTTGTTTCTCTCTATGCATCTCATTATGCCTAGGAAAGAAAGACAAAATACTCTGTTAAAAAAAGTTTACTTTGGCCAGATTTTTCTACAAGTACCAGACAGCAATCACTTCAGGCAGTTGTCCAGAAATGGAAAATATGAACACTTTCATGTAGAGGAAGGAAAAGGAGAAGAATGTGTCAAGGGTGTCTGAACTTAAGATGTCTCTGAACATCTGGCAGAAGTCTTTCAGGCTCTTGTTCCTTTTGCAAACTCCTTGTGAAAAGAGCTGTGAAAATTACAATTGGCAGTGTCTAAGTCCTCTTAGTCCACAATAAGGTGGACTTCACTCTTGAATCTCTAGATTTTTGTTCGTCCTGATCAATGTTTCAAGGTTCTCAGTTTATATCAACTGAGGAAGGCAGAAGCAAACTATGTGCTCAAATACACATGTGTTTTTGAGTTGTCATATTTTTTCCTGTCATAATGAGTACAGAGATAGAATTGGGTCATAATTCATCAGATCAACTTTAAATAAATGCATTAGTATGGTAAGGTTTCTGCTACAAAAGTGCTATTAAAGAAGCTTTGAGCAACTATCTCGGACAGAGAGGCAGTCCTGCAGGTGTCTAAGTCAGACACCATGTAACTAATCAAGACTATGAAGCCAAAAGGCCTGAAGCCATTGCTCAGTCTGTGTTGTGAGGCATTCAGGATTTCAAACATTTACATGACTTAAATGGAATTTTTTATTTCAAAAGTACACACGTCCAACAGGTAGGGGAGGATTTTTTTTTCCTATTTGGTCTTTCAGTTAGGGAAAATTTGTTAAACTTATTCAGGAAAATAAAACAACAGCAACTAAACAGAAACTTTGTAACTCCTCTCTATTTGCTATTTTTAAATAAATTTTCTATCAATTTTGTACCACATTGAGATCCCTTTCATAGATTTAGAAATTTTGAAAATTGTCACTCATCATAAACAAATTGATGAATAGTTGCTACTATTATTTTTCATTACTGTTGTTGATAGAAAGTGAAGTCAGTATTGATATCACTCTTTTTATTTCCCAGACTAGTGTTCTGGGAGTTTTAAACTTAAATACTCCCCTTTCCCTTGGAAACTAAGAAATACTCAAAAATCTATCTGCATTGTTTCTCATAATTTACCAATTTATTCTATGAACATAAATCCTTGCTTTCTAGATCAACTGTTCTGAATGTGACCAGCAATGCTTAAGACTCTCAAGGGTTTTGTTTGCTTTTAAGATACACTGGCTGCTCCCCATGAGCAGTGACCCACACATATAGCCATACTCATGGATGAAGTATGAATTTATTATTGTCTTCAGTGTCTTCTAAGGTCTCAGGAAAGGATGCCACTCACTTACAGCAGATTTTTCTGGGAGTTTATTCAATTTAGGAAGTAAAGGCCTGATCCAAACCCCGATGAAGTCAATGGAAAAAATCTCCCATTGACTACAATGGGCTCTGGATCATGCCCTAAGTCCAGTCTCTTCATTAATCCAGGATTAATAATAGGATGTCTTTCCAGGAGCCTGGAGTACCTAAGATTCCAGCAATTTCAGCTGAACAATTTCACTTTTTATTGCCATCCACTGGAATATGAGAGACGAAGTTAAAGTCTTTTTCAGTGACAAGAAAACCTGAAATGGGGGCATTTTCAGTTCCTGGTTATAGTCAATCCCACCAGTTCAGTGAAAATCCTTAGTCATCCTAATAAAAAAAACAACAAGAACAAGTGAAGCCAACAAAATGTATGTTGTTCAGGACACACTTCAGAAACACTGTCCAGGCTCTGGTTTGATCAATGAACAGATGCATGTTGATACTTTTGGAGAGACCAGTATAAAGCCTGACTACACAGGACAAATTAAAAGATTACAGCACAGTAAAGTTTTTAGTTATACTTCTTTTTAAATTAACAGACCAGAGATACAGAATTTCTCAAGTGTTTTCTCAGTTTGCACAAAAAAGCACCATCAGTCCATAAATAATGAAAAGTGGCAGAAAAATATAAACATTACAAATAATAATAATACCTTGAAGTTCTCTGAACTTACAGATGTGAACTGTGAATGTTACATTAATACAAACTTTGACAGACAGTAAATGGATAGAATTACTATACTGTTATTAAATCAGATATAAAAATATATCTGTATTACAATCAGTTTTATATAAACTAAAAATCCGAGGCAAACACAGTTTATATTCTAGTGTTTAAAAATTACATTTCTGATAAACCAGTTGACAGATCAGCCATTCCGAAGGCTCTCTAGTGTTATTCATTAATCACATTTCATTAAATTGCAAATTTTTAGCAATATTTATTATTTTACCTTGGTTATTCATACTAACAAGAGTGGCTCAAAACTTGAAGCATTTTCTTTAAACCAACTGCTAATTATTACACTAAAAAATACCATCCATGTTACCACTACTTTATGATAAAGGTATTTCTGACATTATATCCTAGCACTTAAAAAATTCAGTGGAAGTTGGCCATGATTTCAACACGAATTACTACTAACAGATCAGCACATTCTCTGATCTATGTTTGCAGACATGCCACCCTCCTCCCACTAAGCCAGTGAAACACATTGTTTTAAGCTAAGTTTTGAGCTTTCAATTTTATTTCAGATATAATACCATTTCTGAAATAGTCTGACCACTCACATTTAGTTTTAAGCAACTCAAAAGACTGCTGAGAACTCTTATGCTAATTAATTTTGGAGATAAAAGAAGAAGATCTTAAATCTCTACATCAAAATGCAGCAGAATAGATTTATTTCGCACATGCGTAACTACAAACTTGTTCATCCAAAGAGTCACAAAATATGGAAAAACTGTTTGGATTCATGGCATGAATTGCCTCAGACTCCTGTATTTCACTCCAAAATGTCAGAAAACTAATAAAATCATGTGTTTTGTATCTCTTTCTTTGCCTTGATGACCTAAATACATCTCTCTCTCTCTCTCACATGATTACTGCAAAATAAACTTACATTATTATTCAAATCTTGCCAGTTTCTGGCAAAATTTGTCTTGTGCTACAGGATAAATTGAATGACATCTGAAACTCACATAGTCATGATCAACTGATTTGAGTTGTGTCTGTGACATGTATTGCTTCTTCTACTTCATCTATCAAATTCCGGCCAGATACACTATTTTATCTAAGAATATAGTATTCAGTAACAAAAAGGCTACCCCAACTGCAAGTCTGTTGAACAAATTAAGTACAAGGCCTGCCTTCATTTTAACTCAGTATCTTTTCTTCCACCCCTTCATTTTTGTTGAAATTCATTATACTCAGTATTACTTTGTTCAAAGCATAGTCTCCTAAACTGGATGGAGAAAATTAAAGCATCCCACCACCTGGATCTGCTGAAAAAAGGAGAAAGTTCATGCAGTTTATATGCTGTTGTCTGGAGCAAAGATAGACAAAGCTGTTTCCCATCTATTTATTTGTTTACATAAAAGGCATTAATTTGATTTCATCTGGTATTCAATTTATCCAAGGATGTCAATTATCACTTTCCAGATGAAAGGTATGGCTACAATCAGCAAGATGAATAGACACCAAAGCTCTTTAAGTAAGGTTTAGCAACTGGTTGCTCGATGTATATATAGCTTGGCTACTAAAAGTAGCCTGTGCCATTGGATTATAAATAACCTATTCTTCTACGGTTCTCATTTATTTCACTAAACAAATATTAAATTCCTGCCCCTAGAGTCTCATAGTGACATCAGCCAGACTTGAAACCCTGGAGGCTGTCCATGATGTACAGTGCATAGAAAACACTCCACATTGATTTTCAGACAGAAGAAAAAAAGTACTAGTCCAGATAAAATGCTTTACTGAAGAGGATTTCACAGTACAATGCTGTATTGGGAAAAATTCTTTCTTGCCCTTACAAGCGCTACAGTAAGAAACTTAAAGTGTTCAAGTACTCTCATTGGAGGGAAAAATTAATGGCACGACGACATCTAATACGTTTTTCAAACTAGTTTTATAGTTAACAATTAGACAAAGGTATTTGTACATTAAATAGATTGTTCTCAGCAGTTCTCAGTCTTTCAATATACATCTGAGACAGATCAGTCTGTAGTATTCCCTAGAGACCTAGATGAATCAATAAACAAGGCTATAATAAATTTCAAAGAGAGTTTTGTCACTAGAAACCCTTGTACATAGCCAACGTTTGATTCTTACAAGGAGTGGGAATTGTTATCATGCATCTAACACCCTATACTCTGTAATTTAGTTTTTTTAAATAAAAAAGTTGATAGACTTAATTACGTTGCACAGCATTAGAAATAACTTTTACTGACTTGTCATGTCAGTAGATTGGGTGAGATTTTGCATTCTTCCCCTCTATCCTCTACTGTTATTAAATCCAAGCAAAAAATTAAATTTTCCTTAATTTCAGATGCTCTACAAAGGTCTTCTAGTCTCATCTTGCATATACCAATATGTTCTGTGCACAAAAGAGAGATAAGTTGTATCTTTTTGGTTTTGCATGCAAGTCCCAAGTAAATAACTGTAGTGCAAAATCTTCACTCAGACTAAAATTACAATTCTTAAATATTTATCTGAACAGAGGGAAATACACATTTGTTTACGTATTAGCCAGGAACTACTACTGGTGCATATACTGCAACCAAACAAGTGCATGGTCACTAGAACAAATCTAAATGAAAATCAAGCCAAATCACACAATCACACCAAAATCATTAATATTGTAAGAGACCTTCTAGATCTTGTCCAACTGTCAACTTAGCGCCACTATAATTGCCCCTAAACCATATCCCGAAGTGTGACACCCAGACGCCTCTTGAACACTTCCAGAGATGATGACTCCACCACCATGATGTGCAACTTATTTCTCTGCCTGACCACTCTTCCGGTGAAAACACTTTTTATATCATGTAACCTGAGCCTCCCCTGGCACAACTTAAGGCCATTTCCTCTCTTCTTTTCGCTTGAAATATGGCAGAAGGGATCAACGAACACCTCACTACAACCTCCTTTCAGGTAGTTGTAGAGAGCAATGAGATGCCCCCCTAAGCCTCCCCTTTCTCTTTCCCTTCTTCTCTCCAGCACTCACATAGTTTCACATATTCCAGCACTCACAAAGCATTCGAGTATGCTTTTAGAGGTGTTGCTTTGCACATGTCTCCTCCTTCAAGTTCTTATCTGAATCTGTAGTCCCTGATATCATATTCTTTTCCCCTGTACTGTCAAGCATAGGAACCAATGCCACAAACTATATCAAAAGGCCTTATTTTCAGTTGTCCCTGATGTAAAATAATAACTACTGATCTGACAGGTTTAAAAAGAAGAATGAATGGATATGAAAGTAATGAGGCTTCAGAAATTAATCTAACTATCAGTAATATTAATCTTGTTTTCACAATGGACATTCTGTGAAATATAAAGGAGGTTTACTTTCTCTGGAGAGTCTGATGGACCAGGATTTTTAATAATCAAATGCATTCTTTTCCTTTTGTTTTTAATTAAATGAGGAGACAGAGTGTATGTTTGCTCTCATACCCCTTATTTGTCATCTCACTTCCCAATTCATCCTTAGGCAAGCACATTTGGTAGCTTAGGCCTCTACTAGAAAAAGATAATGTTCACATTTTTTCCCCTCTTTAGAAACTAAAGCATATATTAAAAAGTTTTAAAATTAAACATCCCCCCTTTAATGTGTGCTTTTTAACACACATAGGAACTCTTAATTAAATCTTACTGAAGGACAGACAAAAAAGTAATAACACAATATCAAAGCTCAGGTAGACAAGAGGGAAGCATTCACCCCGAGATATTTAATATTTTAATTGGTTATCTGGAAGAAATAAGAAATAAGAAACTGCATGTTATGAGTCTGATTCTAAACTTATTAAAGTCAGTGGCAAAAAGCCCAGTGAGTTCAATGGGGCCAAGATGAAGCTCTAATTGAATTAGAAACTGACTTCAGATAAAATATGTTACCTTCTTCCCTTCATCTTCCCATTTTAGCAAAAAGAAATGAGAGTTATTGAAATCCATCACAGACAGAGGTGATTGAGTTTGTTTTGACCTGCATCAAAAGAAATAAGTACTCATGAGGCAAGAAGTTTTGACTTGGCATTTAAATAACAATACTGGACACTGAGCTTGCCAATAGAAACTGACTGCCCTACTGAAGCGTTTAAAATATGTTCTGCAGTAAAACCTGAGGTGTCTAAACACCTTGGTGCTAAGGTAGCTCTATTTGAACACTATAAATATTGAAATTTTCCTTGAAAAAATAAATAAAAATGCAGAATTAGTGTACAGAAAAAGACAAATCCCCTTGTCCTTATAGTCTCATCTGCCAGTCAGCACTTGCTATAAGTTCAGATAAGTGTAAGTTCACGTAAGGAAGAGCTGTCAAATGAAAACTTCACTCCCTTTTACTTTTTGCATCTTTTTGCAAGATGTTTTATCAATTGTTACTGGTGAAAGAGCAGCAATAATATACTAAGAAAATACTTCAATTTCCCTTTTCCAACACCACCACCTCAGGGTCTTTTTCCTCCAACTGCTACCTCTTTGCTACCTGGTTGCTGCCACCACTTTTACTTTGGTCATCTGTGAAAGTGACTGAGCTGAGAGAAAGGGAGACATGGAAAGACAGAAGCGATANGCTGAGCTGAGAGAAAGGGAGACTGCTATCCAAGACACATGTAGGGGACTATCTCTTCTTTAGGGGTTTTCTTCCAGCCCTGAGAAGCAGGAGTTTCTAAATTTTACTGGCATAGCAGAACTAAGAAAGACATGGAAAGACAGAAGCGATATCAGCAATATCAGAGCCTCCCTTCAACTGGAAGGTTTCAGATAGTGTTACCTGAAGTTGTGAATTCAAGTAACTCAATGGAAATAATTCTAAAATTAAATGACTGCAAGTGTAACGCTCTAGCTGTCCTTGCAGAGCTCTCTGTGAAACTGAGATCAGGTTCTGAGGGAAAGACCAATTCCATTTCATGAAAACTAATGCAGATGAGTAATCACCTAGTAATAAATTAGAAAAATCTTAGACAGCCTTAATGTGCCTCTCATATTGTTTTTGACGGCAACAAAAGCAGCACTTTTATAGAAGAGGGATTTAATTTACAGTACTTTGGTTTCTGATGGGTTAAAGAATCTGAAAATACTTTTGAAGCTTTTCAGGTGAGGCTGTTTCTTTCCCTGCTCTCCCTGCAGTGCCACAGGCTTGGGGAAATGCCAAATACCCATCTTTCCTTTGGCTTCTGTTGTACTTAACCCAGAAAGGGTCCAACCCATCCAAAATCTTGAAGCAAGATTCAGCCTAGAGACATTATGTACCTTTGACTAACTGCTTTTAACAGTCCATTAGGTATGATTGAAAGACAAAGAAACCAGTAACAAAACACAAATAAAGTTAGTGTGGAGTTTCCTTAGTCATGATCTGGTTGAAGAGATGTTTCCCAAGCATTTTAGCTGCATCTTTTTTCTCCCACAATAAAACAATACCAGCATCTTCAGAAAGCAAAGGGATAAATCGTTTTAATATGTGTTCATCATCATAGAATTGAAATACTTTTACTAATGCTGAGCATGAAATATTCTGGAAATGGATGAAAGCCTTCCTTTGTATTTCTCTGTCCAACTTCTTTGTGTAATATCAGTCCAAATACTTGCAGCATTAGCTTGGGCACATTTGCAGTTTTCAGCCATCTGATGACTGCTTATTGCTGCCTGGGGACATATAAGCTCTTGTGTTCATAATGAAGTATCCATGTACCTGGAAGATATGTGTATGAAGTGATGGAAAGCATGCCACATTAGAAAATTGATTGCATATGTCAGCATATACATCACATTTTTACAAATTAGCCTGTGTTAATCTCCACAATATGCAAGACTTGGAGGGGGGAGAGATTCATGACTTTTGTTCAAACTTGAGTTTCTTGCAAATTTTGTAATCTAGAATGTATTTCCTATTGAAAACAGCAACGGCAAAATGCTGTAATATTCTCATGTTTATTGGATTTATGAATTTTATGAAACTTCAATAACAGTCTCCGGTGAGACTTGCATAAGAATCAGCATTGCATGTCATGATTGAAAGCCTGTATCAGCACAGGATTCTCCTCAAACAATACATCACCCAAGCAGCAGATTTAGAGATAAGCATTACTATTATCATGAAAGAAAAGAATGTGCTTTATGCTTTTGTTCTCCCTTTCTCCTTTACAACGTTTGTTATTATTTTAGAAATCACCATATGAAAAAGGACAAAGTCAAGCTCCTCAGAAATGACTATGTGGTGTCTTTTCTCTAAAAGGTCATTTTCTAGGGTTCTGTGGATTGTGTACTTCAATGTGACCTTAGATTACATCACTGCATTTTCCCCTATTTTTCAAACAATGCACTATGATTAAAATACTGACTAGATGTCATAGCTATGTGATGTTTTGCTAGGCTCAACAGGAGTTCCATACTGTAGTTCCTGTTCCTAACTGGTTATGTAATAGGTGGAGCAGAGGAAGTTGCTGGAACTCTCTGGCTAACACCTTTCAAAAGTACTTATTAATGTAGAGAGTTCCTAATTCCTGGTACTAGGTGAAGAAAACATAACTAAAATGTTAGCAGAGAATGCCTGATCCATGTATAAAAACAAACCCCATAAACTCATTAGAAGATTTGCAAATTATCCAAAGGAAACAGTAGTGTTTCCACTCCATGCTATGCTGTACATTATTTTATGCACCAGGGTACAATGATTTATTTACTTACCATTGTCAGGGGTTTGGAAGATGTTTTTCTTATCATCTTTCTTTGATTTCCACTTCTGTATGCACTTTCAAACTGAAGATAAGGACTGTTTTCACATGGTAAAAATATAAATTAGTGAGCTGAAATTTTAGTCTTGTTTCTCCCTAGCAGTAGAAGGGTCCATTCAGCTCTAATAGTCCCACTGACCTTCTCATGGAGAAAATGGATTAGTAATCTTCGTATTCAAAGTTCTTCTTCTTTCTTCTCACCCAGCTGGTATTCAGCACTGACAATAGCCAGCTCCAAGCTGGATAACAGTTCCTGAGAGGCTGGAGAGCTTTGAAAATGTTAATAAATATCAAAGAACAAGGTGAGATACAAAAATTTATATCTTCAGAACTTCAAGCTCAAGCTAAACATCACTTGAGCCATGGCATTAAACAAGAAATACTTGACAGGTGTTTATCAATGAACATGTCTCAAGAATGCTAAAGAATATCCAAACAGAGTGATAAAATGTATTTTAAGTTAAATTGAATTAGCTACCCTGTTTTTTTCTACTTTGATTGCTAAAATGAAGAGACAGATAAAAGAAAATATAGATATATAGCTAAGGCTTTACTCGACCAAATTCTCCATGAATCACTAACTTGTTATTATCATCATAGCTGGAAGTGGGTTTTGCAGTCCTAACAAAAATGACAAGAGGTCTGTCAAGAAGAGCCTCTGAATAATCAGCCCATTTAGTGTCATTGACAACAGAGGGTGGTGAGACCACCCTCACAGACAAGATTCTAATTCAGGAACTCTAAAAAAATAAATCTCCTATTTACTTAATTAGCTATTACCCTCTTGGTATGTCACAGCTTTAAACCATATGCCTAATAGTAAGGAAACCAAAGGAACTTGTTAAATTTTGCAGTACTTCAGAAGGTGTTTACTAGGTACAGAATCACATACCATACTTCTAAACAATTTCCATGATCTACTTTTGTTCCTTCTTAAATATTGCATTTTATACCTCCCATTTAAATGGTTTGTTCATCATTATGCACAGATTCTATAGAAACAAAGCTGGGCAAAGTCTGTTTGATTAATTCTGAGATACAAGAAGCTCAGAGCATTAAAACAGTTTCTAAATGTTCCCTTTCTTTTCTCCATATATTCCAAACCGGTATGTGTTTAAAACTTTATGCTATAAAAAGTTTATGTCCCTGTTGAGATTTCCATAAAAAATCATGTTTGTTGAGATTTCTGTCTTTTGATCAAAGCCAGGTGAATAATAAAATCTTAAAGAACTAAAATCATCCAGAGCTTCTACAGTACTTTCTTATTTTTGTTTGCATCTTGATTCTTATAATTTTGCCGTAGCACACTGTGATCCAGCTAAACTCTAATGACAATGGATAGCCTTTTTTCAAAAGACATACTTTATATGCTATCACAGCAAATATTTTCTCTTTCTGAGTCCCTACAATCTACTGAATTGCAAAAGGGATGTTAATCTGATAGACATACACAGAGTACAAAGTTTGCATTACAAAAGGGAGGAGTAAAACCAAGAATTCTAGATGAATTTAATGAAATCACAGATTTCACAGCATACATAATAGTAATGTCACATTATATTTGGTCCATTCTGCTACAAACCGTAAATTTTCTATGGTAACTTCATTCTCCAATCACCAAAGAGATGGCAATGTTAACAAATGGCGATGTCATAATAATATCCTAAAAATGTAAGGTTTAAGACATTATTAATAAATAATATTTTCCTAGACTGGTGTAGACTTTCTACCAAGACTGAAAGTTAACTGAAAGTTAACAAGATACTTTTTGTCACTAAAGTTACTCTCATATGACAGCACAATTCTCTGGGCCTGGATCTTTGCCATGCAACTTAGATAACAGTTAAAGAAATTCCTGCTGCAGGCAAAGCTGTAATGTACTGTTTCATTACTAAAGAGGTGCCAGATATGTTTAGAACATCAAACAAAATCACCCATGGGTGTTTTCTACACCAAAACAGTCAGTATAGTGTGGGAGTGAAAAAGTTAGAAAGGGAATAAAAATTTCTTCCATTTGGCAAGGAAAACTCAAAACGCAGAGACTTTGCCCTGGGGAAAAAAAAAAACCAACAATAATTCTTTCTGACCAGGAAAATCAGTTGTACTTAAAATAAAGGATGCCAGCTCCTTGACACAGATTTTTAAATATTAAATTTATAATTTAAAATTGGTATACAAATATAAATCATTCATATTCTTCAGCTGAACTTCATCTCGTGATAATACGAAATTTATTGCAAAAATTGGGGTTAGGATTGGGCTTGTAGTGTAACCAAAGGTTCAACTGTTAGTCTTGTAACTGCTTAAAATATTATTGCTGTATTGATCATTGGGAATATATGCTTACTTTAGATTTCTGGTGTTCTTTTCAATTGTTTTACTTCCTTTTTCAAATTTATATGAATCACCTAAGTATAGAGCATTAATTTTACATTAAATCACTTATTTTTTAAACAAAGGGAGAAAGCAGCTTATGCTGCTCTATGTTGAAAACCCACCTAGCACTAAGAAATGAGAATGAAGCTCTCCTTTCCCAATATAAATCATATTCCTTGATTCACTAAAAATGGGGAAAGTCATACAGTTTCAGTGAAACCATTCTTCCAAACCAAAATTTTCACTGAATTCAGAAGAAAAGAAGGATCTAGAGGGAGAATGTGACTAGACCATGAAACAGTTTTATAAGCAAAACCTTGGATGGAAGGCTTTTTCATTTACTGATACACTTGATGCAACTGAATGGTTCATTTAACCAGATACATTTATCTGGGATCTGTGCAAAAAAAGTACCTCTTTCCCCCCCACCAACAGCTGCAGCAAGCACCATGGTTGTGTTTCACATCCAACTAAATTAAATACCAAGAAATTGCTTTCCAGTAAAGCTACCATTTTTTAAATAGTTGAGTGTGTTTTTTTATGTATCTCACTGGAGCTGAGGAGGATCAACTGAAAAATGGAAAACTGAAAAGATCTAAATAACTAGGTGTTGCTGATGCTGTATATGGCAGCACAAGGCTACCCTCATAGGCCCAGTAAGTCCTTGTCTGCCCACATTTATGCCAGAAGCTGTTAAGTCTTTCCAGAGTTCTGAAGAGAGTCAGTACTCACAGTTGTGGCATCCTTCTCCCTGGGTAAAAGAAGGCTTGAATTGCAGTCTTCCTTTATCTGAGAATGAAGAGATAAAATGCTGCTCCACAGTGTTGGTTGGGCCTGTTACTTTGGTAAAAAAATCTGAGCAATATCATTCTTTCCATTTTTCTTCATTGGCTTCTTAAATTGTCTCTCTATTCCTAGTTACGATTCATTGCTTGAAGGGGAGGGCAGCTTCCCTTTGTTCCCATAGTGACCTTGTTGGGAGACTGCGGATCAGCACAACTCCTTTTCCTGGGAAAGAAAATGCATGGAAGCAGCAACTCCTGCATCTCCTGGTAGCTGATGTTCTTACCTTGCTGATTACAGCTCTGCCACACCACTAGCAGGTGTTTGCCAGGCTATGTGTTGTTTCAATAGGTATGTGAAGGGCGCTAAGACGAGGATTTATGTTGTGTGGTGGTACATGCTAATAGAAATAAAGTAGACAAGGGAATATAGAGGGGCTGGAAATTATTTGACAATGGTGTAAACTGGGAGAAGAAAAAGGATGGATGCACACTGAGGTATGGCTAGCACAGGAGCAGACATGCCAACCCAGAGACAGACATTAAAACACAAATCCAGTACCCCTAATGAGCCCATCCTCCAGCCCGTTCCAATGCACCTTCACAGCTTTTGTTGCGCTACATAAATTAAGGGTGATTAGGACATACTGAGATCTCATGTTTTCATTTTACTGTTTATAGGCAAGGTACAATTAAGATGGCTCTGAAGTGACAGATGGGAAAGAGCTAAGTGGATGCAACGGTAGCACAAGGTAAGTGAGCTGGTAGGATTTCAGCATTTTCAGTGAACTTTGAGGGGAGATGGGAACAGAACTAAACTCACTGTGGACAGAAATGAAAGGCAGCAGTGACAGAGATGTAAAGTGATCATCAGAGTAAAGAGAGATGATCCTAAGGTAACAATGAAGAAGAGCAGTGGAGTCATGAGTCCAAGACTACACATCAAATGCTGAGTCAAGAGTGAGGAGATAAAATACTTTCAGATCAGATACAGACTTCTGTGTTCAAAGGAGCTTTGCAGTTTTTGTCCGTTAGTATCCCTTAGCATTTCAGCTGTACTCCCTCAGTTGGAATATCTTTGTGGCAGAAGGGAGACATACATAAAGTAGAACACAAAAGCACAAAAGGCCAACTTCTTGTCCATAGGAGAGTATTCTATAAAGCACAGGTATTCTATCTCTTGGAGCTGGACATGGACAGTACGTTTTTATTTGGTGAGTGAAGAATTAATCTGTCCTACATGTGTCTGCAAATTTGGAAATGGGTATGAGCAACAATCCTTCATACTCTTCTTCTAATTATGATACCTTTCTTTTCTTTGTCTGTTTTTTTGTTCCTCTGTTTGTTTTGTTCTAGCAATTTCTCTTGAGCAGGAAACCTTTCTACTTTCTCTTATTCCCTCTCAGTGGTTACACTGTTACTAGGTTCAAGAGAGTATCTCCAGCATAAAACCCGGGAAAAATAGGAGAGTAAGGTACTAGCATTTATCAGAATCGTGAGTTTTTGTTTTGGGGTTTTTTTTTTGTTTGTTTCTTCAAGCAAATGTGAAGATAGAAAAGTTATAAATGACGATGGTTTACAAAATGGACTTCCTGAGATTTTTAAATGATGCTGCAGAAAAGACTTCACAAACTGGAAAGGCTGTATTTCCTGGAGCAGAGAAAAAACATTTGGGAGTGGTTGCTCAGCTACTATCATAAAAAAATGAAAGTATATGCATAACACTAAACCCATGGGGGAAAAAAACCCAAAACACAAAACTGTGAAGAATATTTCAATGCACTATAACAAAACCTAATGTTTAAAAAGTATATTGGAAATAAGCATACTGTCAACATAGCTGTAGATCAAACACGTTGCACCAGTCAAACCAAAATGATCTAGTAAATACCATTCTTAGTTTTAGCTTAAGGCTAACATGAGGTAAAATGCATGAAACCAAGACTACGAGCTCAGCTAAGTCATTGTAAGTTACCATGTTGTTATACAATATTAACACATGTAGCTATGTTAATTTAACAAGCCAAACTTTCTTTCCATAAAACGGAAAGCTTGTTTGAACTGCCTTCTATTTTCAAGAGTGGCTTCATAGTAATAGAAAATACTCATAGGAAAGGAAAGCTGTTTGCTTCCAGCAACAACTCCTTTTATTTCAATATTTTGAGTTTCACATTAAGATATCCTACTGTTGGGTGATACGAAACAAAAGTTTTCTTTACTGTTTGCAGTATAGTGGACTAGGCTATTATTTACTGGCTATATAAAACATTAATTACTTGAAATTGAATATTTCAATTATAATATTTCAATATTTCAATGTTTTCATTTATATTTTTAATGGATATAATTTTACCCTGTTCCCCAGCATACAGATATTTTTTAATTTACAATGCTGTGTCTGTTTAAGGGTATATCTACCTATTAGACAACATATTTCTAAAGGAGTTTCCAAAATCAAGTTAGCATTACCATTCTTACTTTGTTTGACTTGCTCTATGTACACAGGTTTTTATGTTACTGCCTTCTTTTTCTGTGGCACAGTTAGGTATTCTTAAAAGAAAGCAAGGATGGGCATGCAATGTAATTATTAAAATCCATGTCTTCTCCAGTTTAGTTCTTTCAGTCAACACTTCACTGGAAGAATCTTAAAATTAATTTTATTGTGCACTTGTCTAGAAGGGACTAAACCAACTCTGTTTCAGGGAATTTAGGCACTTAAATATATATAAAAACCAAGAGTTAAGCACTTTTTGAGACCAATACAATTCATCCAAATCTAAATTAATATTTAGATTTGTCCTTATATATTTATTTATGCACTATCTCCATTAGCAAATATTTATAAATGTACATCAATGTGTGTGACTGTATACGCACTTATTCTAACAAGTCTTCCATTCTTCCTTTATTTTAAAATAAATGCATCCATTTTAAGAATGGATGTGGCGAATAAGAAAGGGTGATGAGCTAGGACTTGATAAGATTAAGGGGGAAAGCAGTGATAAAGTGTATGAATTGTAAAGAGATATTGATCTGGAAATGAACTATTAGCACATGCTACAAACCCATGTAACTGAGGGATGACTCAATGACTCTCAATTACTGCAGAGGGCAGAGGAGTGTTTTTTGCAGCTAATATGTGATAGCAAACAATTTAATCAAGCTAAAAACAAGCAGTGCAAAATATATTGTAAATGTAGTGTACAAAAAAAGTAGTCAAATATCTGAAACCCTTCATCTTTTCATGTTATTCCTAAATCACACTTGCAGAAATCAAATTTTCTGTCTTTTTAATTATACAAATTAAGTCCTATATATTTAAATAGCTCATATAGATCACCTTATTTTTTATGTCAGTCTTTCAGGTTTTCTCTTTTCCCATCTTTTTATACTTTGGGAAGGTACATTACACTTTTTTCAATAAATTCTTTACACTTTTTTCAATAAATCTATCAACATTTTTATATAGAGAAGCCTGGAATCCATGAATGACACAAGATGTTTAAGAAGGAACTGGGATTTGTTTTAAAACAGAATTTGGAAGATAACATTTTAAACAGATAATGAAACTATGATTTCATGTGTGGTTACTGAGTTCTTAAATATGAGGACTTTCAACTTTAAATAATTGTGGCTTTTCAACTTATAATAATGTAACTTCTCAGGTGTAATTTTGGCATCAGTTGCTATTGTATGTAGCTTGAATTACGAATATAATTTATCTTGCATGAGGAAGTGGTTTATATCTGTATTTCTAAAATTGGAATCCAGACATAATATTTGGGTAACTGACAAATATCTGCCACTCTACCATGCTGAAGCAAACTTCTTAATAATTACCATGGAAATAAATTAATTAAGAGTACCGAACACAGCTTATCACAAACCTTTGAACTGAAATTAAATGATCAGCTTTATGTATTGGGAATCCATTTAAATCTCAAAAAAATAATCTATTTTGCTTTTCACTAAGTGAGGGGTGAAAGACAGATGATTTCCTGCTGTATCTGGGTTTCAAGTTCTTAGAAGATACTTTGTGAGCTCAATCTCCCAAATTACACAGTACTGATAAATTAGGTAAAAGAAAACATTGCCATTAAACTCAAGGTACGAAACTATTATACGTTTTTTTATGTATTTTTATAGAAAAAGTTACAAGTAGCAAGCATATGACACAGAAATGGAACAGTAACAGCAATAATTGTGAATGCATGCTTTTTACAATGTATCTAATAAAGGGATTTTTGCCAACTCAAATATTCAGTAACAAACATGCAGATTAATTTCTCAATGTCAAATTCAGTCATATTGCTAGATGCTTATCCAACAAACGCTTCTATTGAAGTGATTATGAATGGCTAAATACCTGATTTCAATAAGTTGTTCCTGAAATTGGGAATTTAAATCGTAACCAAAAGAAGAGAGAAAAAGAAAAAATTACTGATAACCATAATAACCAAAGTCTTATTGCCTTCTAGTAATTTTACTCAACACTGTTTGCTGAATTTTGTCATGACATGAGAATAGCTGGTCAGAGAGTCCATAAAACCTCTAGCTGGTGTTTCCAAGGACGATAGTTTCACCTTTCATTGTAGCATGTTCAAAATCACCCAGGAGCGCACTATTCTCAAGCAGTCTATATAATGAAAACAACGTACATATAACAACAGTTCAATGTAAATCTTCTTCCACATATCACAAAACATACAAGTAAAAACTAGACAGAAAACATATAAACTTAACTAAAACTATGATTAAAAAAAAAAAAAGGGTCAGTCTTAGGAGCTAATTTCTTCCTCAAGTTTGCAGCACATCTTCAAATATATTTAATAACTAAGGAGCACTTGGTGGCCAGCAACAAAATTGCAAAAGAAATATATTATTGTGCAATGGGAGTATCTTGCTAAGGAAGTAAGATATGCCTAGATTTCTTAGATTTGCATAAAGGCAATGAAATTAAATTAGAAAATTTTCCACTCTCTATTTCAGACAGCTGAGATAATTCACTATAAATTTTTCCATTCAGAGTTTTCGTGACTGCATGAATAGTTGTCTGAAAGCAAAAAAAAGAAGTTAAAATATGTTCTCTGAAGAAAAAATGCAGAAAAATACTTACTTTATCTACAAGCAATAAAACCATTAATGGATTTTTCCCTATAAAATTACTTTATACATATATATACACATAAAAATGTATATACACATATCTATGGTTATATATGCACATGTATAAATTGACAAACTAGCAGCTATCTATAAGGCCATTATAAACATCTGAGGTTATGTTTATTGAGATTAAGTGCTGATAAAAATGATGCAAAATGAAAAGCCTAGGAAAAGACTCAAAAAAGTAAGTTTAATTTGAAAACATTAACATCAGTGCTACAGAGTCTTTAAATTTATCAGTACTATCACATTATCTCCCCCCAACACTTCACATAATCCTCCCCCAGCATTTCAGAAGGTTGAATGAATAAAATGAACCAAAACCAGCTAGTTCCACATCTTACTGACCTGAGTTAGATTGTCAAGTTTAACGTGCTATTTCACGTGCTGGGACTCTAAATTTTATTTTCACAAATAATAATTAAAGAAAAATGAAACAGAAGAGCCATGCAAAGCACCTGACTTAATAATGTATTTGCAATGAAGATTGTATTTAGCTGGGGCTGATTATACTACTGTCAAGAATAAGGAATTAACAGATTTTGCTTAGTTTGCAATGTTAAAGTGGTCATCTGTCTTTCAGTTTTCTTAGTGTTCAACCTTGCCTCTCTCTATACAAGGTGATATACAGTTTGAGACCTAATACGCGTTTCAGAAAAATAACAAATGAAATGGAAAGTAACAGATGGTTCAACTGCTGTACAGATAAGTTTACTTACCTCAGGTCTGTCTCTTAGACCCTAGTTGTGTTGTACTCAGACTCATGTTTGCTTAGAGACCCAATGAGGCAGAACCTGGAATGTTATGGCTATTTCATTCAAAATAATAGTGTTTGCATAGAAAAGAAGAAATATATGCATATACATACTTAATAAACAGTACACTTTGATAATCTGACCAATATTCATGAAGTAATTTACATAAGCATGCAGATAGATTAAAATAGTCAAATAAATTTTTTTAAAAGAGACAGAAATGCCTTAACATGCAAAGAAAATATGGAGGGCATGTAAACAGTCACAAGAAGTGCATAAATAACACATGTAAGAGAAAACAAAAATATATTAAAAAAGGTTATGTGTTTTTAAAAGAAATTGTTCATAAATGTTTTTGCTTCTTTTACTTGTAAACTTTTAATCATTCATATTAACAGTCATTCAAGTGCAATATATAGAAAAATAGCTTTTTTATTAAAAATATCATGCTTGACTTTGCTTTTTTTACTGGTTAGAAAGATTCCTTTTAACTTCATTCTTATAGGTAAATATATGAGTTCACTATGGTGCCTCATGTTCTAATTTGTCTGTCTATCTGAGTATGACAAACAAAAATACTGTGATTAATAATGGAACAGATAAAATTTGAAAATATTTTCATTTATTATATAAAAGTTAACATTTCATGATAAAAATCCTTTTCCCAGGATTGGGATCCTCATTGCTGTGTCATGCACTATTGATTTAGAGATGGTTAGACCGAAAGTGGATTATAGTCAAGGCCACCTCAGTTACAAGGAAACTACATATATGTGGCTTTTCCGAAAACTAAATTCACACCATCTTCTTTGGTTTTTAAAAATTGTACCTGTTCTCTGTTGGCCTATGTATGTATGCATGTGGGTATGTGTAGAATAGTAAAAATAAAAGAAAGAAATAAAGTAGAAATGTAAAGCTGAGATACAGGAACCTTCAGGAACCAGGAGCAGAGATGAGAGAAAGAGAGACAGGAAGAGAAATAAAGTAATGGTATGTACTAACAGGAAACAGAAATTTAAACAATAAGTAAAGAAGAAAAAAAAAGGTCTTTACTGAATAAAGAGGGAATATGTTTGGGCAATCAAGTCCTTACACAATAGTCTTCATCAAAAATCTATTGATACTGACCGCTGAACAGATTTATCATGTCTGGACAGCCTGTGACTTGTGGTTGGTACCTCTTCAATTTCGTCGATCTCACACGCATCTGCAGCATCTTGTGAGTAGCTATGCTTCATGACAAGGATATTTCTCCTGTTCATGGGTTGAACAAGTGGTTTTACAGGCTGGGGTTGTATTTCTGTCAAGACAGATGCATCTCTTGTGCTGAGGTTACTACGGCTGCCCTTAATGCTAGACACTTGTGATCCACAGTGATGGTCATGAATGCATTTTGAAGAGGATCTCCGCAGTTTATGATAATTTTCAAAGTCATCTGCAACATCAGCAAGGTCAGCTGTAGTCCCTGTCCCTCTGAGGGTGCATAACTCATAATGAGGAGGCTCAAACACCTCCTGGAACACATTTTGATCAAAGTCTGTTTTCCTTTGGACAAATTTTTTACGAGGCTGCTTGATCTGTACTATAATAGATATAACAATGAGGATGATCACAATGCAAGAAGACACCCCAATTATAGTCCCACTGGTATTGGTAAGTTGGTCCAATAGGTTAGCTTTTCTTTTTTCTGTGTGACAGTAGGGGAAAAGAAAAAAAAAGGCACAGCATTAATTGCAGTTCAGGAATAAAAACAACCATGATGAGTTCACAGATTACTACAAAGCTGAGCCTAGTATATGTCTGAGTTCACTTAATCAATCTCATCAACAGAAAAGAGGAAGAAATAAGGTATTCACGAAAGCCAAATAAACAACACACAAGTCCTTTGAGTGCCTATTCACTTTGAAAGTTATTTATTCAGGGTATATTGCAAGCTTAATTAGTGGCAATAATTATATACATTTTTTTATAAAAAGCAACCACTGTAACAAGCAGATGGCTTCACTTTCACCTCTGAACTCCATTTGCCTGCTAAAGCCCCCAAGACTGTTACAGATGTTCTCTTCATTATTTTCTGTCCCTTCCAGTAAACATATGCAACTAGGACACTAGGACCAATGAAAGAATAAGATTTTACAGGATTTAAAAATTAATTCTTCTTTGCATTGTGAACTGTCGTGAAGTCCTAATAACTGTGAGCTGACTGGGACTTTTGACAGGCCCCTCAACGAAAAGGAGAAAATAGAAAAGTTATTCAAACTGAGATTTCAGAAAGGACAA
This sequence comes from Pachyramphus minor, assembly GCA_013397135.1. Classification (NCBI taxonomy): domain Eukaryota; kingdom Metazoa; phylum Chordata; class Aves; order Passeriformes; family Tyrannidae; genus Pachyramphus; species Pachyramphus minor. The sequence goes on from VYXB01008838.1 coordinate 32,887, forward strand.
AACCAAATTGCTGTAAGTTAATTTTTTTCTATTAATTAACAAAACTTTTCTAAACACCCATAAAAATGCAACAGCTGATCATGTCTACTACCCTTTACTCAGAGGCCTCTAATAGGTTAGCCAGGATATTCTGCATTGTGAATGATGACAAACAGAAATATGCAGTAAAATAATAAAAATAAAACCAGCTTCACCCTACTGTTGTGTATCTCTATGATTTGCTTTTAAATGCCTGCAGGCACATGAGATGGTGACTGAGCCTTGTAGAAATTCCAGCTGAAAGCATTCTCATCTTTTTCTCTCTTAGGCATAGCAAGACTTGACAACTGTGATTAAGTTTCAACACTCAGTTTAGTGTAACTTTTCTTGGCAACCTAAAATATATCAAAGAACTTAACAAAAAGCCTTTGAAATGAAAGTTACTGGCACCAAAACAGTAACATCCATCTCTTCAGAATCTGCTAGATTCCAAAAATCAACTTTTCAGTACTCCCCATTGCCTACTCTTATCCAGTGTTTTTCTAACTGACTGACACAGACTCTGGAGAAAAAACAGACTTAGAAAAAGCAGCACTGCAGCAAACAGTCTTTTTTTGATGGAATCAGCAAATCTTCTTTTCACAGTTAGAAAAAAAAAAGAGAGGATAAACACACAAGACCCAATAAAAAGATACTTAGCAAAGGAAAGATGAAAATCATTCTGGAAATTAAGAGTGGTGAAGGTTTTCTGTTTTCCTCTGTTCTGAGGAGCTAGAAAATGAATAATTATTTCCCAATTGTATGTTTAGTTTCTTTGAAGAATATTATGCTATGGCACAGTTTAGTTGTGTTCTTTTGAAGTATGCTTTCATTTGTGTTTTACCCTATTGCACTGCTTGTCAGGATTTTACAGGCTTCAGCAGACTTATGGCCTGAGTACTAATCCACCTCATTCTGAATTTTTTCTTGATTGGTTCCTAAATTTGGCATATCCCATGTTTCCAGGAACAAATCTGCATCAGGGGGGATGAGGGCGGATGGGGGTGGGCAGGNAAGCTCTTTTCCCTGAAGACAACACAAATGCTGACATTTTATTTTTTCCCCAGAAACACAGCAATATGCAGAAACCATTGTCAACACATGGTTAGCAACATCCCTCCCTTCTTATGAAACAGACATTACACCTGATTTCCTGTGCTTGTTCCCTGCTCTTCAATTTCACTTTATTACAGGTGGATTTCTTTGTTTTCTTGCAGTGTTAATTCCACTTCACCTTGGCTTTTAAAACCACATGGGCTATTATGGGCATAACATGCAGCTAAAAGACACCTGCTACCCATAGGTTACTCCACTACAAAAGTACCTATGACAAAGGAACTGAAACATTACTTTTAATTATACTTTAGACTGTGTGGGAAACAGAGACCAAGTGATCAGAAAGCCTCCCAGAAGCGTATAGCCAGCCAGAAGGATGTAACCAATGCAACGCCACACATAATGAAGTAAAATCCATTGGCATTTTTTACCTCCTTTCATTTTTTTAATTGTGTGATGTACGCTCTTCCTGAATTACTCTTCCTGAGTTTTCATGCATCTGGCACATACTTTACAAGAAACTGAGGATCATTTGCTGCAGTGTAAATGATTTGACTTTTTCAATCCTACACATTACCTTTGCAGTGGTTTTCATCCCAGGGATACACACAGTTCTGGAGTCCGTTGCAGACCAGTGTATTATTTATACACATATTACTATGGCAAAAGAATGCGTTGGCTTCACAAGGGGCTAGAAACAAGAGAGAAAAAGCTGATATTAAGTAGCAAATCATTCAGCGCTCTGCAACACGTACATCTAGGAGAGGTCATGTAACCTGTAATAGGAAAAAACTATATAACACAGGTTCCTTGAGCATAATAACTATTTGACATACAGCATTGACAGCACTAAACTGACAGCCACACGCTCTTTATTACTCTGTGGCAAGAGATTTTCAATTTTGTCTAAGATTACTAGACTTTCCCTTAGCCTGACTGTCATGGTTGTAGTGGGTTGGCCTGTTGATTGGCCCATTGATCAGGAGTCGTTGATGTGTTATCAACAATTGTAGTCACAGATCCAAAATACATATGGGCTGCTAGGAAAAGAGTTAACTGCATCCCAGACAGATCCAGTGTATAGGACATAATTTCTTTTAAAGTTCGTTGCTGAAACTCAAGGTTTATAAGAAAACTTGTGTGACAAAAAGCAGTCACTTTAGGGCCCCTATAAATGGTGCCTGAGCATTTATACACAGAGAAAGTAAAATTATTTTAAAAACCTTTTAGTCATGAGAAAGGCTTTAGTTAAGAAGCACCCCTTTGATCACAAGTATGAAGATCAAAAAAAGCAACAGTCTTCAGCGTCCCTGAAGCCCATGGTCTAGCAGATGCATGCAGATTAAAGCTTCCAGAAAAAGGCTTTATGGATGGCCGTATATTATTACTGTGAAGAAGTTGCTTGGAAGCCTTCAGAAGGAATCATACATGCTGCTAATCTGTGCTGTTTACAGAAGTGTTGGGAGATGATTAGGTGTTGGCACTGTGAAGCTACTAGTTCAAAAGTGTATGACACAGTAAAGATAAATTACTCCTCATATTTCTTTTATTAAAACCAAACTAGAAGACCTTCCTTCATTTAGAAGAGCTACAAACTTTATCACTGTTAAATCAGCAAAAATTAACTCCTTATGTATTTTTCAGTTCAAACAACCCAAAAGCATTATTACAATTATTTTTAAGGGAAAATTAAAAAATAAACTAAGACTTAACTAATCAGAAAGGAGTTAAGATGCTCATACTTTTGATACTTCGAATTTGATGTTTCATGGCAATTATTCTCCTCTGCAACTTTAAAAGCATTTCCTATGACAATATATATGCATAGTGCAGAGACTGGCTCAGAGCAGACAACTGCTTTAGCGATTTGCAAACTAAGGACAGCACAAAGTATTTATATTGTAGAACTTAATTAATGACTCCACATATCATGTCAAGAAATCCACTCCTCAACAAGTGTTTCACTTCAGATATCCATAACTGACTATAATGGTTTATTATAATGGTCTGTTAAATACATAGTAAATGCCATCAAAATCAAAGTGTACACCCTCAAATATGCAACTGCTCACTCAGATATAACAGTATGCATATCTTATATCTCTTAGCCAATGCTGAAAACATCAACCAACCTGTTTCTGATCACTGTTATTTTTTAAAAGAAAATCTAATGTATCATCTCTTAAGCTGCAGTGAGCCTGATGAGGGTGTCAGTTTGTTACAGAAAGGACTCTACTTTAAAATGGACAGAAAGAACAGAACAGCATGTGCATATTAGAAAAGGAGGGTACTTTGGGACAGTCCTTATCTATCTGTTGCTGTCATTTGGGGACAGTGAGGTCTGACCCTGGAGGATATTGTGTCACATCATGATGCAAAACCTCATATAGATAAAAAGAAAAGAGAAACCTAAGAAAAATCTAAGGGGTCACCCATTCAAAATACATGGTAATAGGTAGGAAGTGTGCAAGAAAAATAAGACCCGAATGGAGAAGGTACAAGGAGTGACATGGGAATAAGAGAGGAAATAACCAAAGACAAACCCACCAATCAACCAAGGAACCAAACAGGAGAAACAAAACACAGAAACAAACAAAAGACCCCAACTGCAAGATTGGGATAGTCTATGCTAATAAAGCCACAAAGAAGAGGGGGGGAAAAAAAAAAGAAGAAAAAAAAGACCAAAAACCATTCAGAGTGGCATGAAGGACCTTAGAAGTGAAATGGGGGCACAGAATGCTGTGTCTGAGCAGGCAGAACCTCCTAGATGTCTATGACTTGCTTTTGCCACTTTAAAATCAGTCTGATTTAATCGTAAATGCAACTTCAAAGAAAGGACTAATAGTGGGAAAACAAATCCCCCCCAAAAAGAGAGCAATTTAAAGAAAGAAAGGGCAGTTGTGCAAGGCAAAAATAAAGGAATTCAGAAGTATAGTGGTGACAAGTAGAAAAGGAGAACTAGAAGAAGGTAGGTAGGAAGTGACAGAAAGAGGAAGAAAGAGAGGAAGAAAAGCAGATGTCAAGGCATTCTGCACTTAAAGGAACAGCAAGATCAAACGACAAATATTAGGAAATGTTTTGGAAATGAGAGAAAAATCAAGGGCAATAAGAAAGACCTGTTTTGCAGATTTAAAAAGAAGGAGTAATTATGCAAAGAGATGGCAGGGAGATCTGGAAATGAAAGGTAAGAGAAAGGAAGAAACAAGAATGAAAATTTCATTTTTTTCTGAATTGTGCTGTTGAACTGTGGAGTAGTAACTGGTAGTAAACAGGTTCTTTTATAGTAAGATGGATCTGGTCCTGATGCTTTCCTGAAACTGTTAGAGAACTCAGGATGGGAGTGGAATCAAGCAATCAAGGTATATAACATCAAGCTTGTGGAATTTTTTCACAAAAGGAAGCCCCTGCTATCATTAACTTCAACTAGATATAACAGCACAAGCATCTCCACACAGGGGGAGCCGTGCTCTATCGCTCTGTGGTTTTCCTCATGGCTATATGAATACACTTTATATGAATGAGCAGCAGGAGAAAGCTCACTCAAGCGAGGAGCCAAGTGAGAGTTATTAGGTCATGATTAGTGGAAAGGTCAGTGTCAGCCCACAGCTACCAATATCGTACTTTGTGTCTGGACTACTTGATCAGGCTCAAGAAGTCAATGAAATCTTTAGGCAGCTGGAAACAGCCTCACATTCACAGGGCCTGGTCCTTATGGGTATTTTTACCCTGTAGAGGGCAACACAGCAGGGCATAAGCAATCCAGGAGGTTTCCAGAGTGCACTGATAACTTCCTAACATAGGTAATCAAGGAGATGATGAAGGTAGCTCTGCTGTGCCTCATACTTTTATAAACAAGAACTAACTAAGGATGTGAATGTCAGGAGCAGCCCTGGCTGCAGTGAGTATGAGATGGTGAAGTTCAGGATGCTGCAAAGAGGGAATAAGTTGGCTAATATTATTGTGAAGCCACTCTTGGTTATCTCTTTTAAGTCGTGCTGATCGGGGCCTCAACTGGCTGAACAGACAGGAATGTCAAGCAGATCAACAAAAGGAAATGCAAAGTCCTCTCCCTGGGAAAGAATAACTTCATGCATTAGTACATGCTGGAGACTGACTGTCTGGAAAGCAAGTTTGCAGAATAGGTTCTGTTAGGCAATAAGGTGACCATGAGCCAGCAATATGCCCTTGTGGCAAAGAATGCCACCAGTAGGCTGGGCTGCATTAGAAACAGAATTGTCAGCAGGTTGAGAGATATGATCCTTCCCCTCTAAGGCTGAGAAACCTCAGATTGTTCAACCTGAAGAAGAGAAGGCTCGTGCAGACTCTTGTCAATGCATACAAATATGCAATGGGAGGGACTAAAAAAGACAGAACCAGGCTCTTCGCAGCCATGTCCAGTGACAAGACAAGAAGCAAGGGGCACTAAATGAAACATAGGAAATTCCCTTTAAAATCCAAGAACAAACTTCTACTTTGAGGCTGGTTTACCACAGAGGTTGTGGAATCTCCATCACTGAAGATATTAAAACCACAACTGAACATAACCCTGAACACCTTGCTGTAACTGACCCTGCTTTGAGCAGAAGGATTGGACTAGACCACATCCTGGAGTCCTTTCCAACCCCTCTGTGACTCTCTGGAAAAAGTGACTTCATAATTAGATTAAAAGTAATAGCTGGGAACACACAATTACATAATTACCCCTGTGACCCAAAGATGCCTTGAGTCAAACTCTGCCAAGGTACTGGCCTAGAAATAGGTGAGATACCATATTCAGCACAATGAACAATTCACAATTCATAAATGTGAGCAAATTAGAACTACACATATAATTCACCCTGATGTGTTTTAATAAATTTAGACCCCTGACAAATTCTTTTATTTTTACAGTATGAAAACACGACAATCTAAATTAAGTCACTAATTAAAGAAGAAATATTATTAAAGGTTCTTTTTCTAGTTTGGATTTGAACTGATAATTATTTTTAAGTAAAATTACAGTTTGAATAAAATCATATACACAATTAAAAACTTCAAAACTTTCTATTTTTTAATGGTATTTTCCTTGTATGAATGTGTGTGCTATAAGTAACAATACCTTGTATCTTAATATATAACCAAATTTTACAGTTATTTAATTCATTATAATGTAATGTCATCTTCTTTGCAACAAGTATTCATACTGAACACAAGATGGTGCCCTTATCCTAGACGATATATAAGTAAGCGAGTTAACAGGAATAGAAATGATATTCCAGTCTTTTTCAGCTTTAGGAAACATGTACTTAAAAAAAAACATAGCTATAATAATAACAACCCTATTTCTGTTATTGGCCATGTAAATATATTTTGTTCTAATACAGATTTGGAGATCATTGTATTATCCATATTTCCATAAGGTTGCCATCATAGTATTCAAAAAAGCTTTTGTTTAGTGCTCCTTTTCAAATTCATAAAAATTGAACCAATGTAGTTTTCTATATTTTCTTACTATAGGAGGGTTATAGAAATGCATGTATCCATATACTTTTTTATTTATTAATGCAAAATGAATATTTTAATCCTGAATAGCCTTAAGGCAGAGAAACATAAAGTGTATTAATAGTTCTTCTATGTGCCATTTTAACAAAGCAAGATGAAATAAAAGCAGTCATAATTTATATTTAAAAATCTAATTATACTGCTTTCACTTAGACAGTAAAATAAATAATCACAAGTAATGTATTCCAATTTGTACTATAAAATGAAAATATTTAGAAAGCAGTATAGAAATTAAATATTTTGTGTTATTAAAGATTACTATACTATTGTGATATTATCACATTAATAACAAAGGTTTTTTGTTTTGTGCATTTAGTATAATTTTGTTGGGTATTTCACGTTACTTTGGATATAAAATGCAAATGTGGCCAGGTCAAAACATTTTTACAAGACAGAGTTAATAGCAGAGTTGCTATGGAACTGGTGTGAAGCCTGGCTATTCCACTTCAGTGCAGTGCTTTCCCCAGTGTATTTACACTATTTCTTAGCACTGGATAGAGTTAGTGCAACTCTTTTTCCTTCTGGAGTGTGAACTAGCTCTGAGCAACCTAGCTGGGGTGCTTATGTCATCCTTCATTGAACTCTGTGAATTTACCCTTTGAGCCAGGCCCAGGACTCGATAATCTTAGACAAATGCCCTACACCACTTGCTATATTTAGTCTTATCTCTCTTCCCCCTCTTCCCTTCTTGTCATGACATTTTTGAGAGATCTTGCTTCCTCCTAAGGGTAAATGGGAAAATTCTGAAATTTTAACAATGGTTAAAAATGTAAGAAACATTTTACACTGAAGTCATTAGACATTCCACACCTACTCCTCATCTACTCAAGACAGCTCATTGCATCATGCTCTGCACGTGAATTCTTTAAGTACCTGAATTCTTTAAGTATGTAAATTCTTTAAGATCATTTGGATTTTCCTATTGTTCATTCCTGAAAAACAGAGCTTTCTTTCCTCCACAAGAGGAAGATAAATTAAATTCTTGAAATGTTCCTTGAATCATCCTTGAAAAAGAGGAAGAAGTTTTCTAGTAGACTCTTCAAGGAAAAATTCATCAGTCATACCGTTTCAGTTGATTTATTAAAATTATAAAATTATTAACCTGGTTTTAGTACTGTACACTACAAGCATATAACCTAAAGTAAAATTGTTATCTTTTCATTTGCCATCAATGAAATAAAAAAAGTCTTATTAAAATACAGAAACTTGAAAATGAAGTGTGCTTAATACTGAATGGTCTTTCTCAGTCTGTTCAAGATAAATGTAACTTTTATGGATAGTTAATACCAGATACACATTGATAACCTTGTCTTTAAAAAAAAAATCTATATGTGCTTTCATGGGTTTTTGTTTGGGGTTTTTTTNAGAAGTTTTCTAGTGGACTCTTCAAGGAAAAATTTTTGGGGTTTGGTTTTGTTTTGGTTTTTTGGCTGTTTTGTTTGTTGTGGGTTTTTTGTTTTGTTTTGGTTTAGTTTGATTTTGTTTGGGTTTTTGTTTTGGTTGTTCGTTTTGGTTTTTCCAAGGTTCTTTTTGGTTGCTTGGTTGGTTGGGTTTTGGTTGTTTTTATTATTTTGATATACAAACTCATCAGAGAATGGCAGCTCAGGAGCATGTGCTCAGAGCTCCATTTTGTGTTGAGTTTATACACACTAGGCACCATGAACCTTTTTTTGTTCAGGGTCAGAGAGTCATTGGGATGCCAGGGAGGGTTTTTATAGAAATAACTGCAAAGAGCACAGAGGGAAGAAAATCACGGATAAGTGCTCACCAGTAAGGAGGCAATCCCAGTGGCTTCTTTTTAATGTATTAGTGAGGAAGCAGAGACCAAAACCAGCAAAGCTGCAATCTCTTTACATTCCTAAGTCCTTGCAAAGACAAACTACTTGTTCTTCATGTATTGCACTTCACAGAATTATAGAATCATAGAATCAACCAGGTTAGAAAAGACCTCTGACATCATCAAGTCCAACCCTCGATCCACTACCACCATGGTTACNCACTAAGCACCATGAACCTTTTTTTGTTCAGGGTCAGAGAGTCATTGGGATGCCAGGGAGGGTTTTTTTATAGAAATAACTGCAAAGAGCACAGAGGGAAGAAAATCACGGATAAGTGCTCACCAGTAAGGAGGCAATCCCAGTGGCTTCTTTTTAATGTATTAGTGAGGAAGCAGAGACCAAAACCAGCAAAGCTGCAATCTCTTTACATTCCTAAGTCCTTGCAAAGGGAAACTACTTGTTCTTCATGTATTGCACTTCACAGAATTATAGAATCATAGAATCAACCAGGTTAGAAAAGACCTCTGACATCATCAAGTCCAACCCTCGATCCACTACCACCATGGTTACTAGACCATGGCACCAAGTCCCACATCCAGTCTCATCTTAAAAACCTCCAGAGATGGTGAATCCATCACCTCCGTGGGCAGCCCATTCCAATGTCTGATTACACTCTCTGTAAAAAATTTCTCCTAATATTGAACCTAAACCTGCCCTGGAACAGTTTAAGACTGTGCCTTCTTGTCCTACTGCTAATTGCCTGGGACAAGAGACCAACACCCACCCAGCTTATCACCTTGCTGTTCCCTTTTTCAGTAGTTACCTTAGCTTTAACACAATAAACACAATCCTTAAAACTGCATACCTGAAGTCCCTTTTCCCCATTGCCCATGCTGGGTGATCACCTTCAAGTCTATAAACAAGGACTTGGGTGCTGTTATTTGACAAAGCTGCTCACTACTCTTCTTACAATGGCCTTAGATTTCTATCCAAATAAGGTTTTTGATATTTAAAATAAGAACTTGTGCTCCATTAGAAAAGTCACAGGTGACAGGGTTTTAAAAACAGGCTTAGAGATATAAGGGACAATAAAATAAGAGAAGGAATGATATTTTTCTGGTCTGGGTTTCTGGTGCAGGGTTATGGGCAGAGAAGGAAGCAGTACTACCAAAGAGCAGTCAGAGGTGAGAGAGCAAACATTTTGCCTGCTGTGCATACAAAGGGTTTTTCTCTTATCCCATATGCCCTGGTTCTACAAATCTTCTTTTAGGCTAAAGCGTAGGTGTGTCTGCTGAGGAACAGCTCTTTGAAGAAGCTGTAGGTGTAGCATGTCTATCATTAATCAGGCTGGAGACCACTCTCCAATCATGGAAAATGAAGTGAACAGTTAGTCAGTGGGTGAAAAAACAAAGACCCTTTTCAAGTCTTCTTACCAGATGAACAGACACCTTTTGATGACACCAGCTTTCTTGTTTTCTTTTTTTCTGATTCTTATATAATTTATTGGATATTTAAAATCTACTGTTGATGGTGACTACCATACATAAAAATATGATTATGCTTTGATGATAAATATTAAAAAGGCAGACAAATCCCATAATGACAGTTGGAATCGCTAATAATGCTGATAATGAAATATCAGATCATCACTATAAATTATATAGTGATATATACATCAGATAAATGATAAAATTAATTAAGAATTGTTTATTAAGTGTTACTTAGAGCTCTACTACTATTTTGATGATGTGAGAATCATTCCTGATTTTCTGGCATAGGAAACCTCATGCATTGCATGCCTTTCCTTCAGACATATTTATAGCACTGCTGCTCTGAAATTATCATTGCTAGAGCTTTGGAAACTTGAAGACCACTTTCTAGATGCCAACAAAAAATACATCCATATTTCAAGTGTATTTGAAGCACATGATCAAACCATATGAAAATAATCATATTAGAAATCTCTTTAGGACTTCTCTATTCTACACAAATGTCACATCCCCAGGAAATGGCTCTGTAACAAGAATTAACACTGAACAGACTTACACTGGAAGAAAATGTTGCTCAGGCTCAGTAGCCTGTTTGTAAAAAATACCACTTCTAGTCACAGAGCCTTGTGTAAGGGAAGAGTGAAACTCAACAGCTTAACTCCACGCTAAGGAGAGGAACTTGGACAGCATCAAATCACAACACCTCCTGGTCATTCTGACAGGAACAGAGAATACAGGAATTCTTTTGCACTCTTTGCCCTGCACATAACCGCAACATAAATGTAATCTATTTTGTTCCTGTCTCAGCTCTAGATGAACAACATAGAATTTTTCATCTTTGTCTCTGAATAGAGACACAGGTATCTGTTCCCCGATGCACATCTCCCTGAATGAGGTCTGACATTCCTTCTCTTCCATGCAGATGATCTAATTATTCCCACATGCTGCTGAAAGATGTTGCAGTTACATGCTATGAGATGTGTCTCAGAGTGTCTCTCACTGACATCTGTTCTAGCTGACTTCTGACAGCCAGCACCAATATGCACAGCATAGGGCAGGACTCACAGACAACTGACACGGCACAGAAAGTACCATCTGCATCACCTTTAAACCTTTAAAGTCAATTTCCAGCATTACAATCACAGATCAAGTTTCTTCTATTAGTCATGAGCAGGCTGTGTAGACATATTTCAAATAACAATTTAGCCTTTAATAATTTTTTGGCTTTTAGTGAGCAATGACTGTTCAGAGGGAATTTACAGAAAACACGTCTTGTTAGTATTTCGAATTTCCCAGTCAGAACACCCTGCAGTATAAACTGTTATCTGCTTACAAGAATGGAGTACCTTATAAGATGTAGCATGTAAGATAAATACTGTAAGAGAAAATAAAAACACATGCATTTTTCCTTATTTTTCTTTAAAATATAAGAGATTTGTGAACACACACTTAATTCAAACCTGCATTGCAAGTTAGTCATCATAGTGTTTCACTCTCCAGTTCTTAATATCCTGTGAACCTCCAGTGCCTATGCAGTTGTTTCTAAGGTAACAGATCAAGATGCCTTGTGAAAAAATGAATCAGATCTTGAATATTCAAGACATCTCCAGCTGCAGAAATGAGAAAAGGGCAGTATCATCTCAACTGAGGCTTCTCAAGATCTCTTAGACCCTGTCCTGATTTGCAGGCAACAAAAAGATAATCCATCCTAAGGCTGCAACTGTGAGAGTACAGTGGCGCATGCAGTTTCAGACATGTAAACTGTCAGAAATTTTTAATCAGAGCCATAATTAAAGAATTACAGAGGCTGTTCTCAACAGAGTCTCATTGCCTCATTGAAGGGTACACACACACAGAATGCAGATGAAGAATGTGTTTGGTAGGACTGAGCCTTCATTATAACCACTGACAGCTGCACAGAAATCTTTCTGTCAGACATGTGAGGCACAAACCAAAAAAAAACATTAAAAATTAACGTGAACCAGCATGTGAAAATATACACCTTTCTCAAGAGACCAAATATGCATTATTTCCACCAAAGAAAGCAAATTGATATCTTTCACAGGTCTTTCACAGGATTACCTGGGTCAATAATTTTCAGTGAATGGAATTACTGGGTTTTGTTAAGGGTTTTTTTGTTGGTTTGACTGTTTGTTTGTTTCCTTAAGCTGGTTAGAACTACCTTCTGTTTATTTCAAAGCCTATTTTGCTTATTATCTGAGTCCAGAATTCATATAAACATATAAACATATAAATGCATATAAAGGCACATAAATTACAAATGTAACGTAAGGCTTTTAGAAAGTTTTTGTTACTACAAAAAATGTAAATTCTTTGCTTAACAAGTTGTGACATATGTTTATTGACATATGCACATACCCAGAAACTGTGATAAAATAATCATAAGTTATTTTTCAAAGGCATATCATAATGAGATCTAAAAAATCAAATTCATAAAAAAGGATCAGACTTGATAAAAAGTTGTATTATTTTCCATGTTGTGAAAAGAAAAATTGAGGCACAGCACCCTGGTAACTTGCAGATCAGACAAAAGTCATGGTCATGACTGCTTCTACCTGTTTTCCTGGTTTTGAATCTTGTAGTCTATCTCCTGTATTACAAATTATTTGCTCACTACAAACGCATGGCATAAAACCTGTTCTGAATATTTACATAGCTTGTTTGGCAACATTCTTCAGTCACTACTCTGCATGAAGAAAATATTAACAGATTTTGGGACTTGTATCATTTAACAAACTGAAAGGCAGATGCATTGATTAGGGTCTTACGTTCTTGGAAAGATGTGAAGAGCATCTGGAATCGGCTGTTTCGACTGCCTTCATCTGCCCACATGCGGATTACACCAAGACCTGTCCGCAGCATTACATCGTTAGCAACAGTGCTGCAAAACTTTGCTTTCAAATCCTCCACGGAGCTGCTTCCGTCATAGACAGCTACAAAATTCCTTTTGCATTCATTGGAATTCTGCATCTCGTAGTCCAAGAATCGCAAATAGATCTATGAATCAATCAAACAACAAAAGCAACATGTACAGATATTTGAGAACGACTGAAAAAACATTAAGCAACTCTGCTCTACCTTGCAGGAGAAAAGAGTACACACCACCACCACCAGAATTATTTTTCTGGAGCTGGTGATCCATAGGGCACTTCCTTGTAAGGGCATTAAAATGTAAACTGACTATTGTTTGTACTTCCTGGTATTTCGTCTTGCTTTGAACCTATCAGAAAATCTAGGTACTTTTTTGTTCATATTTGATATAAGGTCCTAATTTCAAAATATATACCTTTCTTTTAGAAGTATGTACAACAGTTATTCAAGCTGAAGGACAGACAACCTAGAATTTCTTCTTTCACTGCTTGGCACAGTATTGCTCTATAACATGCCTGCCATAGAAAATAATAAGGCAAATCATTGCAGCTCCTTCCCCAGAGTCAATATGTGTCATCTTTCTATGTCCCTGCTACACTAGTTCAGGAAGTGAAAATCTGAGAGTCAGGCAGAACTCAATCATTACCCTTTCTACTTTTCCTCAAGCAATTTTTCCACCATCTTGGCTCTTCTAAACAAAACATTGTGGTATATAACTTCATAATTTTACAGGGTTGAAATCAGGCTTACTTTGTGGAAACTTCTAGAAACCTAGAAAGTTTCTTAGGAAATGCCTCTTGCATACAAGCTAAGTTGTCTCATAAAGTAATAGCTCTAGTGCCTTTTGCAAAGACTTCTTCTACCTAAAAAGAAGCAGGGGTGACAATAAAAGGCTATTATTTGATATTCTAGTGTATATGGACTTTAACAGAGAAAACCACTAATTTTAAACGCATTTGATTATACAAGCAAAATCAAATATTCCATTAACAAAGAAGTCAAGTAGTATTTTCAATAGATACACGACACATATCAAACTGTCAAGAGTACCTGGGAGACTTCAAGGTGAATTACAGCAAAAGTAGTATAAAAAGAGAGTAAACATATCCAGCATACAGCTGTATGCATCTACCCTTGAAAAAATAACCAAAAAAGAAACCCCTCTGTATTAGACATAAAATACACTTTTTTTTGAAACAACTCTATTGACTTCAGGTATTTTTTTACATGCACAAAACAACTACTTGATACACTACTCTGAATCTTCATAAAGTACACAAATATAGCATACCCTAGTAACAATAGGACTCATCCTTTCACTTAGTGAATACATTAAAGCTCTTATGGTTTGAGAATTATGTGCTCTTAAGGAATCTGCTACTGTTTAATAATAGCTCAGATTTTTTTTATGAGCCTTTTCAGGTAGCATATTATGGTGTATTTTCATTCCTTGTTAGGCCTTGCATAATGGTTTCTTTAAAAAAAAGTATTTGTAGAAAAAATTTTTACTAGCAAGTGAAGTTCGGTATACTAAGTTTAATTTTGCTTGCCACATCTTTTATCTATTATGTTATTTCTTACAGTTACCCTTACTTATGTTCCATCCTTCCCATCCTTCAGAAGAATTCAAAGGCACATATTTCAATTAAATTCAGTTAAGTGAATTCTACTTTCACAATGTTATCTTGGGCTTTACATACTATAAATTTTTTGTTTTGTATTGATCTCTACGAAATGGAGCAGTTAACAGCAATACACAAAGAAATATTCAGATGGAAATATCTTACGTGAAGTCATACTTTTTACAGTGTTTTTCACTTCATTTATCTGTTGCTCCAGTAAAGCAGTGGAATGATACACACTATTGTCCTGACAGAGACAGGTTACAGATGGGGGAGGGGGGTATGGGAAGAGGCAGAGCCATGATACCCACACCCAGCAAGTGGCCCATAACTGGGAGACACACCAGAGAACTGCTTCTGTGTCCTGAAGACCAGTTGCTCCTGCTCAAACAGGAGTGTAACAGGCTGTGCAGCCCTGGCACCCAGCCTCTCCCGTGAATCTGCTGAGATAGACCATAGTCCATCTCTGCATAACTTAGAACAGGGAGTTAAATGCACACCTTGCTTTTCTTTTTGTCCATTAACAGAATTAGTCTGCTTCAGACAGGTGCTTCAGTGCTTGCCAGCTTTGTTATAGGTAATGCAATAAACCCTCCTGCAGCTGATTTTATGCAATATTGTATAAATGTGACTGTTTTCCAGGAAGCAAAGCATATCAGATGACTGAGAACAGATGACTTCCAACATATTATTGTCATGAATCATGACTTTAACACTATATATGCCTATCATATGTATATCATCTGTATGTTACACTATACCATATATATATGATAGACCACAGAGATGTAATGTATCACATCACATTTTTATCATATTTTTATCTTTTCCATTTTTCAGGAAAGCTCTTATTTACTAAAAAAAAAAAATTATCTTAGTCTGACTATAGAATAATAATAAAATTATACCTTCTGGGGGTGAAAGACCTCATGGTTTTCACATGTTGCTTATTTCTACCCTGCTTTCTTATATATATGCATTTATATGTACAAGTGTATATGCATATACATATATATAAGCACATGTGTAGCTTGCAAAGGGTATCCCATTTTGGCACTTAGATGCAATTTTTATGAGTTTTTATTCTTACAAGAAATGTATGTTAACCCTCATTGTGGTTAGAAAATACCAGCTCTCACAGCAATTTCCAGCACTCATCAATTATTCCTGTTCTGCTCAAACATCCTATTCATACGACAGTACAGCCAAAATCTTATTTCTACGGGTTTATCGTTCAACATTCTCTAGTTTCTGGCATCACACTAGCCTTATAAAATAGAAAAATATTTCTTAGAGTAGCAGTCATAAATGCTGAAAAGGAATCAAGAGAATAATAACTTAGCATTTTGCTTTGAGGCTTTCAGTGAAGAAGACAACACCTTCAGTTCTTCCCAGGACTGAATTCTGCTGTCAGTCAGTTATTCCTCTTTGTGAGAAATTCAGCTAATTCAGCTAACATCATAACAAATATAGACTGGAACCACTGGAAAGAAATATTTTATTTAAAAGTCTACATCTATCCTTCAGAAGAAAGATGCCACCTTCTCCAATAGCAAGAAGTTTCATAAATTAGACTAAACGAATTTCTGATATTCTGAGATGAGTCAGATTTTCATTCTCAGAATCTCCTTTGGAGATGATAACTCCCAGAACTTTATATAAAATAATGAGGACTTCATACAACAGTCACTGAAATCAGTGGGTATTTTTCCATTTACTCATTTGGATCAGACCTTTGGATTAAGACTGCAGTGAATTTTCAAAAACAGGAAACATTACATACACTGACAATCTGATATTGGATCAGATTTTATTTTAAAGCACTGGAATAATTTAATTGCATCTGCACGCCTCTGCCAACTTTTATGGTTTTATAACTATATATTTGCCATTGTTCCTGTCACTGGCTGTAAGACCCACACTGGCAGAAGAAAATGACTAATAAATTGAGTTCCCTGAGGAAAGAATAAAACTGATTATATGACAAACTCTTACCTAATGCAAAATGTTTCCTATATATAGCTTTTTGAAATCAGTGGCAATATTCTCATTACTTTCACTGGAATGTGGATCTCACTAATAGAAATTAATCAGAAAGTGAAATAAAAATTATCAATATTTCTGGTTATGTCATTTACAGAGACCTTAGCCATTACTTCTACCAGTAGCGGATAAGGAACTTTGTTCCTCTGAAACAAAACAAATGAACGAAAGAAGAGGTCACGAACTCAACCACCATCTGCTTCCACTAAGAATCTCTTCACTGATGCCAATAGGAGCTTTTGAAATGAACATTTCCACAGATACTGACACATTATATTACCATAATCAGAACATTCTTGTTGAAGAGAACATCTTGTTTGAAAGGAGCATAACTGCTATATCTTCTTTCATATTTTTGCTGCTTAAAGTTTTAATAAGACACTTTCCTCAAATCATCAGTTCCACATTACCTAGAAGAGTGGGTTGCTCAAGTATTAGATTTACTGAGTTTTGAGATGTCACTGCAAATGCCAATGTCATTAGCAACAAAACTGATTAAGCCTCACTGCAACTGTGGCACATATAATTTACAATAGGCCACATTATATTTTAAATAATTGTCTTGTCACATTTAAGGTTGGTATTGTAATCAAGAACAATAATCAAAAAGGGAAATGCTGCCTAAGTTTTACTATTCTTTTAATTTAAATTTGAAAACAACAGAAATCTCTGCACGTATTAGGAAAAAAACCCACAATCCATTATAAACTACAAACCTCAGTAAAATGGTCAGATTATAATCTCTTCATAGTGAATCACTTTTTATGAGTTCTGCTTTTTAATCAATCACTGAGTGTTAGGGCTGACAACATGATTAATCAGACCAGTCAGGAAAAGCTTCAAACCATATCCCAGCATATCAGACTTAATATATGTGCACAGACAGTCCCCTTAAACGAAACGAAACCAAACAAACAAAAAGCCATCGTTCAGCTGCCAAAAGTAATTTAGACATAAGAGAAAAACCTCAGCTCCATCCAAGCATAATGTCCAGATTTTGCATACTCAGCTTCTGGGTTCAGTCAGTTCACTTATAAGCGCAGAACTGGGTTGAATCATCCCATGTCCTTCCCCATTGCTTAGTGATCAGTTACAGCACCTGCTTTATTCTTCATCTTTTTCAGCTCTGTGTGATTAGAAAAGGACTTTCAAGATGATACCTACAGTATTTAGGCCTCAGAAGCCCTGTTTTTAAAGCAGATTGTGCAACACTAGTTAATCTCCTTCAAGGCAACGAGGTGCCAAGTGTACCAGACTAAAAAGCATATTACTGATGATGCTTGAATTTATCTTCTGATGTGGCCTGTCTTCTTGCTTGAATCTTAAACTTTATTTCAATCAACATTACTTCAAGCCAAAAGTGTTAACAGTACATGTTCTGTTTGGATTTTTGGTTGGATGGTTGAGTGGTTTTTAGATTTTTGGGCCTTCTGTTACCGGTCTGGGAATATATCGTGCAAACAGAGAACTCCATACCTCATATTTTCCTCTCTTCTGGGGCTTGGAGAATACTGTCTGTCAAAGGTGACAACATTATACAGTACTTCTAAGGCCCTGTGATTCACAGCCAAGGCTCAGACATCAAAACACCATTTTCTTGGACAAGTGAAGCTCTTTGGATTTCTTTGCTTTGTCCTATTTGTTTCTTCAAACTTCTGTGACTACCCAATAGCTGACATTTATTCTAACTGTCAAGTCACCCTTATTTTTCTCTAGTACAGTGTCAAAATGCTTGCAAGTGACAACCTTTACAGCTCCTTGGTGTTGTTCTGCTTTTTAACACTGAAAACTGTAGATCAAATTCTGATTCTGCTGTTCTCTTTGGCAGATGTTTTATTTCTTTCATCAGTAGCTTTTTTTATCACATTTCCTACTACCTGTGTAGTTTGAGGATGCTAGGTTGGTTATATTTTTATACCTGAATGGAAGAGATTCATGGAAACTTAAAATTGGTGGGTTTGTCAGTGTTACTCTGACATGCGCATTAACATGTCTGCTAGCAGAGTTTCTACATACATGATCCTAAACATGTAATTGTCTCGCACCTTCATCTAAGAAAATTGATTCAAATAAGTGATTTTAATAATTTAATGTAGATAAACAATATTTTCTATTTTATATTATCTCTATGTTAGCAAGCTTCAGAGCTTTTTCAGAGATGGAGCTCATCTGAAGCCCGCAAAAGAGTCTCTGGCTGTTAGGTTATTCAGTCTTTAAATTTCATTTTTCTGGAACATTTTAAGAGTCAAAACTTAAATGTCTCCTATTAAATTTTAGTGTACTACTTAAAGCTTCTCTTCTACACCCCCTTAAAAAGCCTTCAAAAATTGGGGATATGGTAGCCTGCCAGTGCTGACAGCTTAGACGGCTTTTCTTGCAGGCCTCATTTAAGAGCACTAGTTTCCACTTCACATGGGAGAGCAGAAGATATTTTGGTTTAGTCAGATTGGTTTAAACTGACTCTTAACTCCGAAATTTGCTTCACTGCATGTTTCATCCTAACTGGAAATGCATGCACAACAAGCCAGTCTCTCTCTGGACTACACTCCATATTAAGTGTGGCACCTGGAACCATCTCTTTATTTGGTCAGCTGCAAGGATACAAGGTCCAGCATGACAACAGTGACAAGTGATTTAGAGCCTCTACCAGGTAGCAGCACCTATTCTTCATAAATATGCAAGTGTCTTGGTCACATTGGAGCTCTTGGCCCATGCCCAGCCTCACCCTGCAGCACCCCAGCCTCATCCCTCCCCGAGTTGCTGCCCAGCTTGTGCTTGGGCCAGCCTCATTGCCCCAGGCAAGTCCAGCCACCGCTATACCCCAGCCACCACAGCTGGGTGTGCCCAGCTCTCCTCATCAGCCATGTCCTGGCCCTGTGGACACTGTCAGCCTGGCCCCCTTCCATCTGCAGCGCAGCCCCCTCCTTCTGCTCCTCAATGGCTCTGCTTGAAACAAACGTCACCACTCACAGGCAGCTCAGCATTAAGGGTACTGCAATAATAAATATGTCAAAACTAGATATTTGTTAATTGATACTTTTGGTTTCTCAATCTTTTGTGTTAAGGCCTTTATCCTATAACCTACAAAGACCTTTTCTATGGCCCATAGCTTGCTCAGGTGGGGCAAGAGAATTAGGTATCACTTTGTCTAAAAAGCTTATAACTCCATTTTTTTCTCATAGTATAAATACAGAGGGTATCCTTGCTCTTTTCTCAGTATAAATGTACTTCTTGCTCATTCCTCCAGAATAGATGACTTCCACTGGACAACATTCAAATTAATTCTTGCCTATCTGTAGTTTTTGATGCTGTTTCCTGAGCTGCCCAGAGCTTCTGGTAATAGTGCTTATAACAGCACTGCTCATTGTTTTTTTCCCAACATCAGAGTATCATAATGGTAAACATTTTGTTACTCTTATTGCCACATTGTGCTGTGTTTTTTTTTCTACAGAACCTCTGAAAGAGGAAGTATGACAATGCTTGGGAAAGTTGCTCACCCAAGGGAGCACTACCTGAGCATAAACATGCATTCTGTCTTCCTGGTAAGCCTTGTCAAACTCTGCTGACACATCCAATATAGAAAAACACTTGTTGATATTAGCCTCCAAAATTCCACCCTTAACAGGTAAGAAAATATTACAATTCTTTTTATTTTCTTATTTTTTATCCCTAAATACAGAATCTTTGCTTATTCAGTGCTCATAGGCAATGATATCTCTGAAGTTTTTCAAATCCTTATGCAATAAGCTTCTTTCTTTGGGCTTTGTTCTCCAATGAAGAATTTTCAGATGGGGATGTTCCTCCAGAACTTTACTGTTCTGGGCAGGTTGGCACATTCAGTCAACAGCACACTTCTTAATTTTGCATTCTTGCTCTGATTACTGATTGAGTCACATGCTACATGATGTGCAGAACCCCCAATATTACTGAACTTTAAGTTCACAGCAGGAACTGACTTTGAATGATTATGAGAAACACACAGTTTTCAACAAATCACTTTCAAGTATAAGACTGCAGGTCTGGGTGTAGGTTGAAGTTGTGTTCAAACTGCCTTATGTTGTCTTCTGCACTTACAGAAAGTTTCTGTTCTGAATGCATTTTCAGGGCATTTTTTTGTTTTGTTTTGTTTGTTTGTGTGTTTGGGGATTTTTTTGGTGGGGGTTGTTTTGTTTTGTTTTGTTTTGGTGGGGTTTTTTGTAATATAAGGTATATAATGATCACTCTGTTTTAAGTGTGTGCAAGAAATTTGCTGCCCTCTGTCTCATTCCATCTCGCTGAGGATAGCAACATTAGACCCAGGCTGTGAGTCTGAAGCTCAGATTCAGAGATCTCAAGTTCATAATCCCTGGCTGATCTCATTGCTCACACATTGAGCTCAGACTTGGCTTCCATCTGGAATTGGAAACCAAGGAATGGGCTTGAATCTTGCTTCTGCAGACAGTTTAGATTGGATGAGTTTAAGCCAAATGAAATTGCAAGCAACCCACATTCTGGCACAGTTTAATTAAGAAACTAAAGATAAAAGACCCAGTACAAACTCTGTTTGAGAAACTCTGGCCTTTTAGGCATAATTCCCAGTAACAAACTGTGCAGCCCAGAGTACAGGAACATGTGGATTTAAAGATGCCTACTGAGTTCTCACTGTTCTTAGCAGTAGAGCCTGTTTTCATAGGTGCAAGCTGACATAAATTAAAATGATGTCACTAAATAATTGTACTGAATGTCATTAGTTCAAGGTTAGAAAAGCACAAAGGCAGCTGATGGCAAAGCATGGACAATAGAATCAAGTTCAATTGAATCAGACCCGCAAAAAATGTTATCATAAATTTTACTTCACACGAGTTTCTTTAAAATTTATTCAATTATTCCTTCCTTAATATCTGAAATTTTTTCAACCTGCCCCAGTATGGTGAAACATACTATATGTTATACAGCTGTGTGAAATAGCTGTGTGTGTTTATATATATTTATACATATATTTATATATGTTTGAAAACTAAGAAAGTTCAAATGGATTTAACCTCGAAGATGGATCTAGGCTTGAAAACTTTTTTCCCAGCTTGCTGTGAAATCTTTCAACTCCATATGTTAGGAAATGCTGATCTATATGCTTTTATATTGCTCAATCTCTCTACCCAGACAGTTCTGTAAGATGGGAACAGGAAGATCCATCAAGGGATGACCCATCCCAGCTCTCTGCCTAAAGGTAGGATTGATTAGTACTGTGTCTCCCATTTTTCGTATGTTGTTATCTAACCCACACTTTAAGACCACTAGCAATGTTAACTGAACAGACTTTTTCAACCAATCGCTCATAATCCCAAACAATCATAATCCCCTCACTGTTGTTTGAAATTTTCTTCATTAGTATCTAACCCCAAACTTTCTCACAGAGTGTGGGACCATGGACATCAAGACATGGACATCAAGACCCTCATTATAAAAAATTTCTTCCTCATACCTATTCTAAATCTACCCTCTTTTAGTTTAAAACCATTATCTCTTGTTCCCTTACTACAGGCCATGCTAAAATGTTTGCCCCCACTTTTCTTATAGGCCCCCCATTAAGTACCGGAACACTGCTATAAGGTCTACCCAGAGCCTTCTCTTCTCTTGACTGACCAACCCCAGTTCTCTCAGCCATTCCTCACTGGAGAGGTGCTCCATTCCTCTTATTATTTTTGTGGCCCTCCAACAGGCCCATGTCTCTCCTGTTCTGGGGGCCCAGAGCTGGGCACAACGCTCCAGGTGGGGTCTCACAAGAGCAGAGTGGAGTGGTAGATTCGCCTCCCTCGATTTGCTCAGCACGCTGCTTTTGGTGCAGCCCAGGATATGGTTGTTTTTCTGGGCTGCAAGTGCACATTGCCAGCTCATGTCCGGCCTCTCATTTACCCCCAAGACCTTCTTGGCAGGGCTGCTCTCAATCTGTTCATCCCCAAGCTTGTTTTGATACTGGGAGGTGCCCTGAATGAATATAAATTTTATATAATATACGTAATAATCATTCATCAGCCCAGTCACCTCATATCACTGCTTGGTATAACAAAGTGGGAAGCTCATCTACTTAATTGAAAACCCCTATCAATATTAAATTTATCACAAAGTAAAAAACCAGATATAAGATTAAAGTATATTCTGGAAATAATTTATCTGTAGTCTTTATGAGCCAACTCTTCTCCTCAGCTTTCCCATAAGAAAAATGCTGATACTAATGACTTTTTCTCTTCTGGAAACCCTTACTGAAGAGAAACCTTCAGCATTCATCCATGTGTTATACTGATGAAGAAACAGTTACATTTCAGTACGGTCTCCTCTCTGAGATTATACTCAAAAACCCTTATGTGTTTAAAGACAGCAGAGATTAATGCATATATAAATTCTGCCTTGTAAAACCTTTCTTGTCCAATAAAAGACAGCTACAAAAAGCACACTGTGGAATCTCTTTAACACAGTGAATAACAGTAGGTGGGAGGCATAAAGCTGTTCCAACTGCAAAGAGGGGAGAAGCAGTAGTTTTTTTCAGCAACAATTAATGCATATAATAACTGATAAGCTATGGATAAGAGGAGAAATCATGCAGAATCCAGGAAAGGTATTGTCAAAATTCATTGTGGCCCTCTCATCTTACAAAGGCATGGCTTGCTGTCTGTGGTAGGAAGGAAATGAGAACACTATCTCTTTTTGTCTGTGGCTCTAAACCAAAGGAACTAAAGGTTTTACACAGAGGAACGTGAATTTACCTTAGGTCCATTTTCACAGTTCCCAGATGAGAAACAATGATGACCTTAGGGAGCCAGCAGTGTTCCCTTAGTAGTCTCTATATTAGGTATTTGAAATATATTGAAAATTAAAATGATAAGATTACTTCCCTCTTAAGAAAACATGTTGATTCTTTAAAATATGAGCAAAATTAAAGATGAATTTAAGAAAATTACTTATGGCACAAAAAGCACATTAGCACTACCCACATCATCATTTACAGAGAAAGGTGGTTATTTTGGCTGAGGTGACAAATTACCTTTCCACAGTAGAAGGAAAAAAATAGTTTACAGTTAAGGCTGCAAAGTTATTAAAGATCTGACTGTACTAAGAAATGCACAATATATTAGAAAAGTCAATTTCTTAAATTAAATGGCAAATCAGCAAGGGGATGAAGCACTGACCTTGGATCGGGGTGGCGCTCGGATGTACCATTTACAGTCTACTGCTTCAGTTTCAGAAGCTTTTCCTTCTTTGACAATTTGTACAGATTCCACAATTCCTTCAGGTCCTCCCATCTCAAACTCACAAACTGAATAACAAAACACCAGAAAAAATGAAACCTGAACAGCAAACAAAAATATTTTCTACAGAAGAGTATAAAGGCCTCCAAGTTAGAAAAAAACCCAAAACCAACATACCAACCTGGCAATGGCTTCAAAACACCAAGGTCCTTAAAATCTGGATCTTAAAAATAGAGAAGGATAAAATTAGTTTTGTTCAATATCTAGGCTTTAATGTCAACGTGCTAAAATCTGATAATGCATTGCAGTGATATAATTATACATACACTTCTTGGAAATGAGAAATGTTTCAAAACTATGGCAACACACTAATTATTAATGCAGAAATTATTGATACTATCATACCAAGTTAATTTTTTGTTATGAAATCTTGCTTTCCTCTGTCTCTCTCTTTCAGAAGAATGAGTTCAAAAATATTTCTGCATACATTAGCAAGTGAGAACATCACACAGCTAACCACATGATATTTTAATACATCAGTCTAATGAAAGAAGATATATTTACAGACCCATTCAGAATCTTTTTGCCTATTTTGCATTTACAGTATAACACTCAACTTTAGTAGAGAAATCTAAACTTCATTATGTATTTTTGAATACTCTGCCATCCCCACTGACCAAGAAGAGACAATTCTTTGTCAGAAGCATCCATTTGGCTTTACTGGGAAAAAATATCATAAGGATTTACAGTGTAATTCATTGTGCTAACAAGGTAACAAGTCTAATACGTGTGCTATTTTCCATCAGATAAACATGATATTATTTGCTGTCTGAGAGGGTTTGTATCATGCTTTTATAGCCAGGTGGAATAAGTAGAAGAAATGAGTTTGGTCTTAGACTTATGCTTCAATAAAGAACAACCCATTGACAAACCATCATTTCACAAAATTTGGCCCAGTTTGAAGATACTGTCCAAAATCAGAAATGTGAGAGACTGAAGTATTTCTTAGAATATTCTGGTCTTGTCTGGGAAATTTTTATCACGTGCACTGCTTTTCTACCCAAAACAAATGTTTTGCACTGTTTTTCTCATTTACACATAGAGCTGATCTTCTTGTTTCAGAATTGGGTTAGTGTAGAAAGAGCTATTAATAAAAAAATGAAGAGAAAGTTTGGAAGTAGGAGATGTATCAAATGAAAAAAACCAAACCAACAACCAATCCACCACTAAAACTCCTGTTTCCCTCTGGCCTTAGTCTACCCAGGATAGTAAGAATTGTAACCAAAAATTATAATGAAAAAGTCTAATGTTTTGTAAGCAAGATCAGCCATTTTAACCTGAATGGTCAAAATACGTTGACTTAAAAAACTGAAGTTGTAAAATCACTTTTTAAATTATTCCTCTCTAACCAGGCTGCTATTTTTCTTCCCATTTATCTTTTACACTTGCACAATATAAATGACGAGTGAATAACCTATGACCTTCTGGAACTGCAAATATAACGGAGTAGGCGATTAGTGTTAATTGTAGATACATATGATAATCAACAACACTAAATGTAATCAAATATTTCAGTTAATGTACTTAGATGTTGATATGTAATGCTGAAAGGAAATACTTTGACTTCTGCTCCAACTTAACATCCCAACATCCCAGTGTAACCATTGCATTTCTTCCTTTTACTGAGATTGCAAGGATCACTCTGATCTACTGAAAACCCTTCACCACATTAGCAAAGTACAAAGCAGAAAGAAGGCGAAAAAGGTCCTGCCAGGATCTTCCCTATATGAAGGAGTTCTGATATAAAGCAGTGCCAGTAGCAAGAATCCAGGCTGAAGTGTAATCTAGACCATGCAATTTGCCGCACAAAACAATTCTTAAAGTATGTTCGCGTTTAACACTGGTAACATTGGTAACAGCGCACATAGAAGTGCACAATCTGTTAACATTCTAGAAATATGGTAGATCTTGCTCAGCCTTGAAAAATAGTATTTTTGCAAGTTTTCAACATTTCAAGAGTGATGGTGAAATAAAATCTATGACACCTGAGGTGATATACTTCGTTAACCATTGCTAGTATACCAGTACTATTATAATAAAAAAAAAATCTGTAAATAAGGTATTATCAGAGATGCTTAAAATTCATGTTTAAGCATATTTACCCAATAAATATTTGCTTTTTAAATAGTCTACCATTAAACAGATTAGTCTTTAGCAGCTCTTCTGTATGTAATTCAATCAAATTGTTATTCTCAGTCTGGCTGAGTCAGAACACTTTTAATGATATCTAAACACTGAGTGGCTATATCTTCCAATAGAGAGATGAAAATCCTGTTCCCATAAGGAAAAATTCCCCAAGCAAGAAAACTCTGAAAGAGAGTGAAAAAGAAGATGGATCACCGATAAGGAGAGAGAAAAGAAGGATGCAATAGGCTTTAAGGGCAATGAAATACCTGCAAATACTTTTATGAGGATCTCCTTAATAGCAAAATGAAGTACGTAAAGAGAAAAACAAGAATTTTCATAAAAATTGTGAAAATATGTAAAGGTTATGTAATGGAGGCCAGAGGCACCCAGAAGAAGTTCTGTGACTCTTTCCTGAAGCATTGAAAGTCTCTTTTAAAACAAAGTAAACTCAACAAAACAAAGGTTATTTCCTCCTGTGATATACTACAACCCACTCCACAATAACAGATTACTGTGATGTTTATTTATTATAAGCTTTACTGCAAAGCGTTTGAAACTCTTCATGAGATGCAAAAAACTGTACCAGGTTATTTAGAGTTGCTGGAAAACAAGCAGAATGTGAAACTTTGGAGTGGCCTAAGTAGAAAATTATCGTAATCTGTAATTTCCTTAACTATTAAAAAAAAATGTGATGAATGAGCAGAAGTGAGGAGGACCATGCCTGTGATGGTATTAATCATCTTAGCATGAAGTTGGAGGCCAGAGGTGCATCAGAGGGGTCAATACTGGAAGAAATCCAGTTTAATATCTTCATTAACAACCTGGATAATGGGACAGAGTGTACCCTCAGCAAGTCTGCTGATGATACGAAACTGAGAGGGGCGGCTGATACACCAGAGTGTCATTCTGCCACCCAGAGGGACCTCACGAAGCTGGAGAAACAGACTGACAGAAACTTCATGCAGTTCAACAAGGGGAAGTACCAAGTCTTGCACCTGAGGAGGAGCAACCTCAGGCACTAGAAGATGCCGAGACCACCCAGCTGCAAAGCAGCGTTGCATAAAAAGACCTGGGGGTCCTGGTGGACATCATGTTGAATATGATCCAATAATACATCCTTGGAGTAAATAAGGCCACCAGTGTCCTGGGCTGCATTAGGGGGAGTGCTGCCAACTAGGCCAAGAGAGCTGATCCTTCCCCTCTACTTGATACTTGGTAAAGCAACATCTGCAGCACTGTGGCCAGTTCTGGGCTCCCCAGAACAAAAGCAGTATGGAGCTGCTGGGGTCCAGCAGGTCATGAACCTGTTCAAAGTACCAAAGTATCTCTCATATAAGGAAAGGCTGATAGAGGTGGGACTGGTCAGCCCGGAGAAGAGTAGGGTCAGAGGTGGTCCTACAAATCTGTACATAAACCTGAAGGGAGGGTGCAATGAGGATGGAGTCACGCTCTTTTCAGTGGTATCCAGTGACAGAACAAGTGGCAATGAGCACACACCAAATCACAGGAGGTTCCATCTGAACATCAGGAAACACTTTTCCACTGTGAGGGTGACTGAGCACTAGCACAGGTGGCC
This sequence comes from Pachyramphus minor, assembly GCA_013397135.1. Taxonomy (NCBI): domain Eukaryota; kingdom Metazoa; phylum Chordata; class Aves; order Passeriformes; family Tyrannidae; genus Pachyramphus; species Pachyramphus minor. The sequence goes on from VYXB01008838.1 coordinate 60,313, forward strand.
CAGACAGGTTATGGAGTCTCTATCCTTGGAGATATTCAGTAGCTGCCTAGACACAGTCCTAGGCAAGTGCTTCTAGGTGACCCTGCTTGAAAAAAGCATTGGACAAAATGACCTATAGAAGTGCCTTCTGATACCAGCCATCTTGTGATCCTCTGATTTTGTAATAACTAAACACCAGAACTGGATAATAGTGAAATAACCAGTCAAAAGTCTAGACTTATTATCTAAGGTATAAGCAGAGGTTAGACAAATTTTTATCATAATGCAGACTTATTCTTGTGGAATTTGTTTTGAGTCATGGGTACATATATATCCAGCCTGGAGAAAACTGAAATATTTAGGACTGGTTTCAAAAAGATGCACTAGGTCTTCATGGGATACTCTAAATATTTGGGATGTTGGCTTTGGAATTTATTCCATATCTGGCCCATGGAAACCATACTACATTTCTTTATTTTTCATTTCACTGCTACTATGCAACAAGTCTGGCTTTTCTAAGCAGCTGGCAAACATGGAACTCAAATGAGAAAACAGGATGTCAAGTGTAAGGAGTTAGGCCACCTGATTGCACAAAAATCTTATGAAGTAAAGAAAATTGTAAAATAAAAAGGGATTGTGCATTCACTGGATTAAATCTTCAAAAAGTATGTAGATGCTGTTGTTTACAAGTACACTCCATCATCTTATGTTATTGCTGAGCTGTGGTATATTCACACAGAGATATGTTTATGCATGCATGTATGCATGTAATCCCTTATTCCATGTCACTTGCACAGAAAGTGGAATGGTTTAAAATTCTATTACTTGAATGATTTCTATAAGAGACAAGGAAAAGGCATAAAGTTCAAACTAATTACTAGCAACAAAATGTGCTGCTGGTAATTATTATTACAAATCAATTTTAAAAGATCATATTTTTAATTAAAAACACAGTTATAAAAATTGTTCAACTTGTCTTCAAAGACAAGATTGCACGATGCTTCTAAAAGTAATGTAATACAGAAAAATTAAAGTATTTTCTTTCTTACAAATGCACAAAAATGTGAGTACACCTCTCACATTTTATTAATCTATTTCTTTAGCTTTTCATATAAAGTTCATTTGGGCACCTTCTTATCCTGTCAATATCAAACCTGCTGCTCTCACTGATAGAAATTAATAGATATCTCACTCTTGGAAGTCAAAAGATATAAGTCAATGTTTTAATACCTCTTAAAATAAATGGAAGATTGAGTTCGTGTGGAGCATATCTGGACTACAATATACTTAATTACACATTTTTTTTTTAATGTCTGAAGTACAGTATATACAGTGAAGAACATGAGTAATTACTGCATAGTTAAAAGTCAAAATGAAGGAAATGTGTACCACAAAATCCTGGTGCTGACTAATTTTTGAGGTATTTTGCTTTCTTCTAAAAATGAGAAATGGAGGAATTTTTTTGAACAAACGATACACTACAAGAGGTTGATATTTGAGATGTAAAGGAATTTTTGTTGTTTCTGAATAGAAAAGCTCCTTTTTAATGGATACATACAACAAGTATAGTACATATAAACCATACTTCCTAATGTTAAGTAGGGAAACTCTCCACATCTACTCACTAAACAGACAGCTTTACATTTCCCTGCCTTCGACTAGAAACAGGCATTCAACTTTTCTCTATCAATATTTAAGAAATTTTAACACATGCACATGCTTCACTGTCAGAGAACTTATTAGAGACTTGATTTTGCATGTAAATGCTCATAGAAAAGTAAAGAAAATTGCTCTATTCAGCAAGGCACCAGTTATTTATTTTCATGTTTACAAAGTCAGGTTCTTTTACCAGTGCTTTCTGTGAGTCTAAACCAGTCCTAACCTCTTGAGCTGTGAGGTATAGTTCTCTGTAAAAGTAGAGCTTGCAGAACTCACTACTGAAAAGCACAAAATAACGTATTCCATATTGTTCCCTCATAGTATTTGACGATACAGTAAAAATACTGGAAGATGATGCCCAAAAGATTTTAAAAGCATAAAAATCTGCTCCAAGAATCATTAAAACAGTTCTAAAATAGAAAAACGTTTCTAGAAGTAAATAGTTTTGTGAGGTACACAAATAAAGGGGATTTAGCTATTCTGCTGGGGAGAGTAAAGAGAAAATACTAAGTTAAATAGCTGTGCAAAAATCCACAAATTATTGTCTTATTAACCTAAAATAAAATTTGTTCTGATTAATCTTTTTGTATCTGTAGTCTTCCTGAAAATTCCATGTATGTGTGTATCTGTATTAATGATACCAAAGGATCTTCAAAGAAAGCCTGCAGTTTACTACACACCCTGAAAAAAGTTCTATAGTAGTTATATACAGTATGTGCTGTATTTGCTTTTTATTTTCTGTGTTCTGTGTTTCAAGGACACTGTTGTGAGCAAGGGAAGCTTTTTTGGAGGCTGCATATTTATAACCTAAAGCAATGCTTCTCAAAGTTTTCACTTCTTAGCACAGTCATGAAAGAACTCAAAGCTGGTAAGTGCAAATGTAGTAGTGAATATGATTCTTGCTGTTTCACCTTGGAAGTCTACCAGCTATTAGATAAGCAAAAAATCATATGAAGAAAAATATTGTTGAAATAACACAAGTTATCACCTGGAAGTTTGATTTCTACAATATCTTTTTTTTTTCCAGTTTTTTTCTTTTGTCACTTTAATAATCTCCGCTCATACTCACAATCAAAGTATCTTTATAGTGTAATTGAGATATTATGGTGATTTACAAACTGAATTGCTATGGTGACCTCATTAAAATCAGATATACTGGAAGTGTTAGCAATAGTTGGACATTTGTATGTTTCTTTGACATCTTTTTGGAAATAAAGAGCCAATATCGTCAGAAGAAAAAAAAAAAATCCATGTCTTTGCATAACTTCTTGCTAATATTGGTCAAACTGGGCAGACAAGTATGTGAATGAATTACACTCAGAGCACATGATTGCAGCAATTGCACTTAAATTTCTCTTTTCATACACACAATGGCAGGCTTTGACATTTTAGCCTGCTTACCTCCATTGTCTGCTCTGTAAACCATTCAGAGTAGGGACTTTCTCCAAGGTAAATTTTGTATGGGTACGAACCATGTTAGAAAGTAAAAGGTCTCATAAGCACCTGGGTGTCATCCTCAAATGGCATCTGGACTATCTGATATGTGCTCTTAAAACCCAGAAGTGAGAAGTGCTTCCTGAAACTAACTTTGTGACAAAGAAGAAAAAGAATGGAAAACAATATCAAACTCAGGCTGATGAGCGGAAAGAGGAAGTCTGGGAGCCTTGATAAAACTAGGATTATTTGGTCGATATTTTTTATTATGTTAAATATTTACAGTATCAGCTAAGTAATTCAATTATGCATTATATTCCCTTTATGCTGCACAGTGTGTGTGGAAATGCAGGGAAGAAAGGATCCTATGACGAGTATTTCAAGGGCTGCATATACCTTCATCTGCTCATTTCCTGCAAACATGTGAAACAAGACTGAAATAGCTCAGGAGTCCACTTTATCTGAGTAATGCAGCCTTTCCGTGACAGTGCAGCTGACCTGACCACCAGGACTGACTATCTGTCAAGGGCAGCACCTTGTATGTGTCTCCCAAAGATAATATCCCAGAGGCTTCCTGTAATTGACTAATGGTCTCTGAACTTGACTAGGAAGAGAGATGTATAACACTACAGTGCTTTTCCTGAATAATGCTGAATTCTAAGTATTCCTAGTCATGCAATTTCAGCACAATACTACTAGGGCTCGGGATGTGTCTCGTTTTTTATGGATGACTCCCAGCCCAGTCCAAGGAAATAACACTTTCAGTTCGTGGCAGAAGACTAGGAGTAAAAAATGATCCAGAGGGTTTAGCCTCAACTGATTGCCAAGCATTACTTCTGCAGATTGAACCTATTTATACATGATTATTACTTCTTACCATTGAGTGCTGAATCTGCATATTCGTTTCAGGATATTTGTGCTATATCAGTCCATAAGATGAATTTCTCAGGGCAGAAGGATCTTATGGGAATAACTTGGTGATATAAAATAGCCTTTTTTTTTTTCTTTATCGTAGGAGAAATACTTTCTCCTAGTTTTATGTCAGGACATTCAACAGAATGAATACATTCACTGCAGTATTCTTTTGAATAGCTACATCTTTTAGAGCTAATATAGTCAACAGAATATACTACTTGTGCTACTTCAAATAGTACTGCCTCACCAGTAGTTGACTGCACATTATGACACATTTCCAATAAAAAAAGAAACATCAACATAGTGTTTACACCTACTAATATTCTCCTGCTGTAGTTGGTCATGCCAGTGATGGCATCTCTTTGAAGATAACTGCATCTGTAATGAGAAACTCAAATATCTCCTCTAGTTTCCACATGTGAAGAGTTCACTTTCCACTTTAACAAGAGCCTTCTTGCACTGTTTCCAAATCTTTTTCTTCTACAGCCTAGCAAACCACCAGGTGGTCTTTTGCTGAAGGAAGAATCGTGTCAGGAAGCACCAGAAGGGACTAAGTTTGTAGAAACTTAGTTCTGTTTTTCTACAAAACTTGTGTTTGTAGAAACATCTGCTTGTTTAATCATCTGGCCATATATCAGAAGGAGACGAAATAGGAAAAATACTCCAGAAAATAAGATCCTTAGACTAGAAACAAGTGAAATAGCCATAGTCAAAAAGCTGTTCCTTAATTTACTGTGCAATTGTTATATTTTTGAAAGTTATTGGATGAATAATGTACTCTGCTATAAGAGTCCTTGTATGATTCAAAAAAATCCGTGTCACAGGATGTTTTCAATGTATTCTATACCCAAAGTAGAAATCTCTTTGTGTTTAGGATCAGAGGGAAAAAACTAGGTTTCCATCCCCACTGGAGCATGAATGTCCTCTTTCTATAGGAAATACTAAAAAAAAAAAATAAATAATAAAAAGACCCTACAACATATCAAAGGAAGAGTGACACTCATTTGTTAAACCTAATTGTCGACTCCAATTGTAACGTGCTCACCACAGACACTTTCAGTGAACAAGAAAAGGAACTCTAAAACCCACAGAGTTCTGTGAGTTGCTGAGGAAGGCATATTAACACCAAGAAACATATCAATCCCAGGAACAACTGTGGGAAAACCAAGTCTTCTGTCCTGTCATTTAAGAATTTAAAGCAGTATATTTTTCAGTCACATCAGATCTTTCCTTCTTCTACTTTTAGGAGATTTTCTGCCTAGATTCTGTCCTTTCAGGGTGCACTGAGTTGTTGACCACAGCAATGTCCCCAAATGTACAAAACCCTGAATGAGAAGGGTTTTCAAGAGCTTTAGCTATGGAGTATACTGTGGAGCTTCTTTGGAGATATTCTTGCACTTTCTTTTCTTTCTTCATCTTGCATTGGGGAGCAGCTTTCTCTGAGGAAGTGTTTCAGAAAGAAGATAACTGTATGTTAAAATGTGAATTCCCTATTTAAATTACCCACAAACTTATGAATTTTACATTTAATTATACAGGCTAACATTTGGATATTTAAAGGATATAAATAATAAATGGGAAGTGAGCAACAGTCCTTTCACTTTTTCCAGTATAATGAAATTCAACTTCTCCTGACAGTATGGGAGAAAAACATTTTGATAAATTTTTGGTTAAGCAAAGCTTTACAGCCCGGTTTTTGGCCTTACAGCTCATTTGTTTCCTTTTGGTTATAACTTCACAAGAGTGATATTCCCTTTGTTCAAATTGATATTTTTTTTTGCAATTTGATGCAATTAAAAGTGGCAGACAACAGTCCAAACCACACTGAATTCATAATACTGACCTGGAGTAGGCATAAACTGTTGGAAACAAGACATCAGGTCAGTTGGGACTTTTATTATTTTCATGGGAACAGCCCTACTGTATGTTTTACTATGTATTGAACTAAACCAAACATAATTCATAACAACTCTAGCCCCAAATATTTCCACTTAAATTAATTAATAAATATTGTTGCTCATGACTAATAATAAGATATTTTTTGTCACATGCCCACATGCTAAAATCAACATGATAATAAATTCTAAACCAGAGGGTATTGTCTTCAATATTTTTAAATTTTTTCTTTAAACAAGATCCTCTTTATGGATCCTCTCTGAGCATCATTTATGCCAAATGCTCTGTGTTCACTAACTGATTCTCAAAGTGGTTTGTCATGAACATCAGCAAACGAGTCTGTGGGTAAGTGGAGATTTGGAACCTAGAATACGAATTGAGTAAGATTCAAGTCTATAATAACTCTGTTACTGTTGACTTTTCCTCAACCCAGAAACTTCAAATTCAGCTATCCCTAAACAGTGATTACATTTAACACATATTAGTAAATTTTTAATTCTATCATAGTAACTTGAGAATTTAGGTTTAAAAAATATAGTTTCCATGGAATTTAACAGATTTACTTTTTTTTATCCTCTATTCAAAATCTACCAGTCTGAAGCATCAATCTGATTTCCACTGGATTTACTCACAATTTTAATACTGATTTTATAAGAAGAAGGCTTAGGTCCACAACCTGAGCTGCCAAACAGCAGGATTTTTCCTAGTTTTATTTAAGAGTCGTTTAAAGTTCTAGAGATAAAAAGAAAAAAAGTTAAACATAAATTAAACCTTTAGTTTTAAAGTACTTGGTAAATCATTGATCTATATTTATATTGAAATATCACTGATATGCAATATTCTAGAATATAAAAAAAATATTAATGCTGAAAATTATTCTAGTGGAGGTTGCACGTATAATTAAATTTGATTTTTAAAATTCTAAGCCAGTATGCAGTTTTTATTAACAAACAAACAAGCAAACAAACCAAAAGTATAAACTTATTTTGTAGAATTTCAGTATGGACTTTATAGTTGGCAGCAGTTAATAACCAACTGTCTAATTCCCAAAGTGAAATAATGTTTAGGAACAAAATATTTTTAGTAAGTATTTTCTGCATTTTCTTTTAATATTACTTTTCACATAGACTTGAGAAATGAGCTACAAGAAATAAAAGAAAGGGAAAAAAAATCTGGAGAAAACAAGAGGTGGTATAATGCAATCTTTTGTTAACCCACATACTGCAACCAGCAGATTTGATAACATTGTCTCTTGAGCTTCAACTATCAGATAACATCTGGCAAATGATGTATGTAAGTCCTGTTACACAACATCTTTTGGCTTCTCAGTGTCATTTAGGGGACTGATATGTGACTAGAATAACACATTTCACACTGCCTGCTTCTGTCATGCTAGTACAAATTTGCCACAGACACCAGTTTATTTAAGTCAGAATTCTCAAAATAAATTTGGCAATTCTCTTCTTATCATCTTACTCGTGACTCAAATTGCTGGTCACCAGATAGTTTTGACACTAAAGTATTCAAATAAACCTTCTGCATCTTTAATGTGGAATGACCTCTAAAGCAGTATTTTTTAAATGTTGATCAAAAACTTGTTTATTTATTTTCATAATTTTGTAATGAATTTATTCTGTTCAGTTGCATTCTGAATTGTTTGGTGAATCTCATCACCCTATACATAAAAAAAAAATAAAAAAAATAATCAAAAGTTCATTTTACGCTGTGCACTCTAAACCAAAACATTTTGTCTCACTAGCAAATACAATCTATTTGAGAAAATCCTAATGTCAGGCATTAATTTCCACAGTGAACTGGATATTATGCTGGGATCATGTAAACAATGTGGAGTCGACATAATCAAAAAGGATCTTCAGAGCAAGACTAATATGATTATTATATAATAATAAAATTATCCCTTTCAAAAAATTATCCATAGGCACTGCTTTATTTTTATTTTACAAAGTCCCTCTGACAATGGATGCACTACCAAAATTTCAAATAGTAGGAATCTAGTAAAAATGTACTGGAAACTTTTTTTTACGTTTCAAATTTTAAATCCATGGAATGGAACCAGTACTCATTGCAAATGGTTGCAGAACCTATATCACTTCATTTTACTTCTTGTAAATCTGACTGACCAACTGAGTTGGACCAAAAAAGCTTATTTGAAATAATTATGTTCCAAGCAGAAGATGGTTGAAGTAAATTATTTCATTTCAGACAACTCCAAGGTGGTTTTTTTAGGGGCAAGGATATCTCCCAGAAGAATAGCAAAGGAAAAAAGACAAATCATAAATCATGATGTTCTAACTCCAACAAAAGCTCAGCTTACTGTAACAGAATATTAAACAAAAAAAAAAAAACAGGAAAAACTGGGAGTAAGTTAATTAAACCTACTTAGGGCTATATTAGTGTAATACGTGTCAAACAGAAAAACTCTGAATTGATGCAGATCTACCACATCACTGGTGTTAAGGTAGAAAACTAGTTTTTAGTTCATTAAAGGAGTTGAAGAAACACTGGTTCCATTCTCCAAAATTAACAAATATTTTATTTTGACCTAGTGCAATAGATGGAAAGGTAGAGGAGAGTATTTAACATACCTATTGTTAAGTAAGTACCCAAATCTGGAGATTGTCCAGATTTAGGCACATGCTTGTATGTAGGCTTCCTAAAGATCTTTGCCAAATTGGGACTAGATTTAGTGGCTTGTCAGTGCAGCATTTGAGTACAGTAAGCTTAAGCAACTGTTCTTCGGAATTATCCTTGGGCATATCAGAAAATAATTTCAGAAATTTTTGATGGATTACAGTGTGAAATTATAGTAGCTGTTATTCTTAGTTGGCTTGAGGGCCTTTAAGAAATGAACAGGTTTTGCAGAATAAAAAAAGGACACCTAGCATATGGATTTGCTATAATAAAAAAACCATATGCAAATTGAAAATATGTAGATATCGAAAATAAATTGAATAAAAAATTACTTGTTGGCTTTCCAGAAAAGAAAGACTGGGAATATCTCTACCTAATGTGAATTAATGTTGCAAGGAAAAAAAACCCACATTTAAGTTACTCAGCATTCACGAACGTTAAACAACGCCCACATTAAGCATGTAACTCTTGCATGAACTCATTATTGCCACTATATAACTCTCTATAGATTTTTGTATTTCAAAATTTGAACTATTTTGAAATAGGACTTAAAAATTTAAACTCCTGACTTCCTCAATTTTAATGGTCATTTTTAGGACAACACATCTGCATCTATTTTATACATGACATCAGCCAAGGTTACTGAGATTTGTTCGTAACTCCTCAACGTATTTGGAAGATAAAGGTATGTATGATAAAAAGAATCTGTCATTAGCTTGAGGTAGGTTATAATTGTAGAGAGAGAGAGTGAAAGAGAAAAAAGGGAAAAAACCACAAAGGACTAAGTCTGGGTGTTCAGAGACTTGATTCATGCTCTTGGTTTTCCACAATGTTTGTGTCTAGCAACACACACATTGGCCAAATTTAACCATACAGATGACACCTACTCAAAGAAATCATTGAATTAATCTGTTCCTTACATGGAAATAACTGCACACGATAGTATTTCTCTATCCCATGACAGCAGTACAATATTGAAGATTACAGGCTCTTTGATATCTTGGCACATAATATGAGAAAAAAAGATAGATCAAAAGCATAGAGACTATAATGGGCCACCTAAGTCTATTTACAAAATATTTAGAAGAAAATTTGTATCAAAGTTGAATGACGCATGATCTTATTTTTAGATCTGAGCATCAAAGAACCTCAAATGTGATATCTGAAATGGGAGAACTATATAGTCTGCATTTCTGAACTGACAGTAACCAAATAAAGATTGGTCGTAGCCATCAATATTGCAAAAGATGTATTAAGATGACAACATACACCTCCTAGAACTACAAATATTCAAGTAATTTTCAATAACATTCTCCTCAGTACTTGTAAACAAAAGAGACTCTCTGGATTGACCTCTTTACAAAAAACATGAATATTTACCCTCAGAATATGAACCAATGCTAGACAGTTGATGAGTATACACAACAAAGGCTGAGAGAGCATATACTTGTTATCAGAAACATTTCATAATTTAATAACCATTGCATACTACAAAAATATTCATTTCTAGAAACAGACACATGACTTAGTTTTCCAAAGACTCAAATATTGAAAGCTACTAACTGCTGGGCAAGAAACCTTTTTATTAGTTACAGGGAACTTGGAGATTTCTAACAGGGGCTTGTGTATATTTCTTTAAGGAGAATTAGCTACAAGCACTATTGAAAGAGTTAAGAAAGCTAAATATCTCAATAAAGGCCTTCATTTATTGCTGATAGAATTGAGTAATGCCTCCTTAAAAGAAGTAGAAGATAACAAAAAAAAATTACAATCACAGTTACTTGAACCTACTCAAATATGTGACTGAAAACAAGTGATGTAAATATGGTTTTGCACCTAACATATACGGACAGCTAAAGAATCAGACCAGTTGCCACTCTGTGCCTAGACTAAAAAATAGCTTTCCCACCTAACAGATAGGCCAAAGTCAGACTGATTAGACAAAAACATTGTGGTGAGTGTTAAGATTTATTTCTTATACCAGTAACACCTCAGAAACCTGTAGATACAATGCATAAAGATGAAAATTTAATGGCTTAAGGAATGTATAAAGAAAAAGTGTTGCTTTAATGTCAGCAGAATCTCTGCATACATCCACATTTCCAAGCTCTCTAAGAGAAACTACTGCAGACCAGGATGAGACCACAACACAACCAGCTCAGAACGCATCCCAGTACAATCTATTAGAAAATCTGCCAGATGAGGAAGTCAGATGATCTGGAAGACCTTTGCAGAGTATTCAAAAACTCTGTGTTCATTACATATGAGGCAGGAAGTTTCTTAATTTTTTCTCTGAAGGAAGAAGTGCTATAATGTTTAAAGAAGAACTAGCAAGTAAGACACTAAACAACAGATTTTGTAGGTATTATTCTGAATGTGAGTATTAGTAGTAAAAATTCTTACTGTAAAAAATGTTGTTTACAAACACTTGGAAGATGACTACCCAGGCTTTCTGTTTGCTACAAATTCCATTTTATCCCCCCTGCTCTGCCATTTCCAAGTGCTTGACAAATATTACAGAGAAATCAAGAATTAATAGGGGAAATAAATGTCCAGGGTCCATCAGTTATTTCCACATTTTTCAAGTGTTTAAAGCAAAGGATAATCACTTTATATCAGACCGAATGTAATGCTAACTCAGCATAGTATTTGCATAAATTCACAATTTTCTCCTTAGGGAAAAGAGCATAAGAAAAGGACCATATTTAAGGAAAATCTTCTCCTGTTTCTAAGATTTAGTTTTAATTGTTCTATAACAAGTGATAATATAAACTATTTATAGTATGACAGTGGTGGTGTAAAAATGCAGCTTAATCTAAAAATGTTGGTTTTCTAATATTAATTTTGAATGCACATCTAAGCTTGCTAAAGATTCCTCCCAGATGTTTCCAAAAGCACGGACTTTTTGTCAGAGAAATGTGATTCCTATATAAATAATCTTTAACGCTGAAACACCATAATCACTGTTATCGGTGAGATTGCCTACATATCAAGAAAGGTCTTTCCTGTGGAGGTAGAATAGAATTATTTGTACCTATACGGCTCTGTAATATCCTAGTAAACCTTCTCTGGAAGTATGAGTTCAAATTGTTATGGAACAAGTACAGAGAAGAAATTTTTGTGCAGAAGAGGGGTAGCACTGATGGCAGAGAGAATAAGGAGCCTACAGCATAAAGACAGCAGAAGGATTTGACTTGTGTAGACAAGGAAACCAACAATTTAAAAAGAGATGACTGCCATCTCTAAGCTCATGACACAGTGGCATGCAGTCCTGGCGAGGAAAGAGGTCTCACAGCTAACAAGTAACTGGTGTTAGACAGAAGGTGGCAAGATATAAGCCATCTGTATTTTAGGTAAGAAATCAGAAGAATGTTCCTAATAATTTGGATCCTGGAACAGGTCTTCCATAAAAATGACAGAAGCAGAAAATACCCAAATAAAATTAACTTGGAAGTCTTTTGAGATCTATTTATAGAGGCATATGAATTAAAACAGTTATGACATGAGCTGGAAACTGACTGCTTGCAGTCGCAGTGGGAGAGACAACACTAGACTTGGAAAACCCCTTCAATCCAATATTCACAGTCAACACAAATGAAACTCTAATGTCTCCAGTTAATTAAAAATCTTGTTCTTTTTCTTTACTCCAATTCTAGAATACTTAAAACTATATATTATATTGCTATTGCTCTTATTTTTACATCAAAACTCAACAAAATAGGGACTTAAGTGTTCAATATCTTTCTGTTGGTAATCTGATATCCCAGCACTCAGGGATTTCTAAACCAGGAAGTTCTGTAATTGCCTTTTGGGTACTGTCAAAAGAAAAATACAAATATGTGATAACAAGAGGTAACATGCGACCTGAGAATCTCATGAGACCTTTTAGATAATATTTGCTCCACATAAGGAATTACTTTTCGCTTGAAATTTAAAATAAACATATTGCATTACATTCTCATATTTATGATACTGAAATACTCTACACTTCTTGTAAGATAATGAAATCTATAGGACATCTCAACACAAAAAATAATTCCCTTGAAAAGACAATATTTATGTAACTGATTGTGATTGTCAATGTAATGTATGATCCCTCATGTGAGAAATTCCTTCTCACTCACAAGACCAGACGCCCTCATGCCTTGTGAACAGCAGTGAAGGGCCTGACTGTCATGAAGCACACTTGTGTGAACACACTAAAAGTTCATAAGTCAAGCAAGCTGCTTATAAAAATTTGAAGTGCTGCGGGCTAGTTATTCACACTTTTTAGGTTTTTTGTAATATCAGGAGTTTCTGGCTAAATAGTGTTGAGTAATTTCTCTTACTTTTAAACCAGCTCTGATCCCAAAGGAAAAAGATTGTCACATTCAAAGCCACATGGCTCTGAGATTGTTTGCTGGGTCTCAAAAATCTCAGCTGGATTGCAAGTTGGTTAAAAGTGATTGTCACTGCTGATACTAACTTAGAAGCAATCAGACCAAGTTTGGAAGAGAACAGGAACATAAACATAACCAAATAAATACAAACAACTGAGCAAGCTACTGCTTGCTCACAAGTATTCAGCAGTCACAGATGCCTGGGAAATGTCTCTTCCTTAAATACACTCAAGGAAGGACATGGACATTAGATGGCAAAATGATTTGACGATCTCTTATCTAAGTTCTTTAGAACTGTGATTCAATTTAAGAAATTCACAAATTTTTCATGAGTTCTAAAATATGCAAATTCCCCAACCAGGAAGAATTTGAGCTGTTTTTTATTTTTTTTTCCCCTCAAGATAAATGATGCAATTATTCTATTACTCTGAAATTGACTGCAATGGCAATGTAAAATACTGCTATTCTGATTAGACAGTGTTTTATACTCCACTTTTTGGGATATATGAGCATAAATATTTTTTTCTTTTTCCATTATCAGGCAGTTGAACAGAAAACATTACTGACTGACGTTTATATCAATGAGGCTAAATAAAAACACAGATGGTTTCTACTAAGTGAAGGAACTGAAAGTAATGATGTGCTATCTTAAGCCACTGTCCTGCAAAATCAGGGACCAGGATAAACAGAAATCTGATTATTCTAGCTGAGTAAGAAAGCTCAAATAAACATAGCCTCTCTCTGTCTGAATCCTTGTCTACACTAAAAAATTGACTCATTTTAAAGAATAGTTGTCATGATAAGTCCCTTTGAAGTACTACTTGAATTTTCCTACACAAAACAGTGATTCAACATAATTTTGGAAAACAGTCCCAAGACATAATTTTTTTTAAGAAAAATGAGTGTATCAGATTGAGTCAAAGGACCCAGAGCTGTGAAATGAAATTTCAGGTGTAGGCCTTTCAATGGCCTGAAGAATGGCGAACTGAGAGCTAGAATGAATTATCATTTGATTGTCTCATGGGTCTTTCTCTAGCCAATCACATTGGTATTCAAAATTAAACACAGTAAATAGAACATATTGTAGTCTGAATATAGTTTTTAATATATCAGATTTGAGAAAGAAAAAAAGCCAACAAAACTGTGCACATTTGTGAAGGTTTCATAGGTTCAGACAGTTCCGTTTTGAAATGACCACAGTTAATCAGAATTTAAAAAAAAAACTAAAATTGAAATAGTATGTAAAAAAAAATAAGTTTTGATTTGCTTATAAACTCTCATGTGTACAAAATGGTTGAAAATGTACTTTACATCCATATTCCATCTCATTATTACTGGTACTCAGCTGTAATAACGTAAAAGATGACGACTACTTTTTCTCTTAACTCAGAATTTGACATTGAAATCCTTAAACCATACATACAGCTTCATTCATCCACACCTTGCTTAACCCTATACTTTATAAAATCACAAAAAATAAAGCCAAAATTATTCTCTTAGCAAGAACCATGTTTTTGAAAAATTTTCAGTATTTTTACCACTTACTGCGTGCATTTGTATTGGTTTTGTGTGTAGCTCTGATTTTGTCATTAAAGTTGTTTGTTCTGCTAGATCTCACCTTTTAGACTGCTGAAAAGAGCTCTGAAGAAAAGTCTATTTAAATGGAACAGAATTTATGACAAGAGAGTTGCATTACTTTCAAAATGCTTAAAACTCCTGTCCCTACTGGATTTTTGCATCAGTAGATGGATTTCCGACCATTTCAGTACCAAGGAGTCAAAGAAATTATTGAACAGAAAAGTTCTAGTAATTGTAAAATACTAGTCTATTCCTTAGGATTGTTCTATATACTTTCTTTTTGAAAGACTTAGTCCAAACTAGTTTTAAAATGCCTTGGGTGCAGGGCTGTTTCTATTTTCACAGACTAATAGATCTTCATTGCAACATTTTTCAGGATACCCTAATTGATGTTATTTTCAACTTCATCCAGTTAACTGTTTTCATACACCCTGGAGACATAGTAAATAATTTCTTTCCCTGTTTCTCCAGGTACCATTCAAATAACAATAAATGGTTGCAGCTTCAATTTAGTCAAATTTACTTAGGGTTTGTTTTTTTTTTAAATCTTGCCACACAACTGCACAGTTAACGTCACATCTCTTTATCATCAAACCAGAGGCTCCATCAAGACACAATGCAAAAGTGGCAGATGAGAAACACTTCATGGGTGGGTGGGGACCCTCAAAGTCTGTTGGTACTAGAGAAATAGCTCTGTTGCACTTGTCATCGGGATAAAGAAAGCCTCCAAGCCTCCTATGCAGATTGCAGTTAGGCACGGTGTCCTGCTTTCAACAAGTGAGATGGGTGGCAACCCATCTCCCCTGAGTGTTCAGCTCTGTTCTAGATTGCAAGTTTCCAAATGAGTCTTTACTTTGGATCATTTTCATGTTCTTTAAAGAGAGGTTAGCCAAAAATTATCTTCTTTGTTCATAATTTAATTTCATAAGTTTTCACTACCTAACATGGATCTAGGTGGTTTAAGTGATTTTTGTAGTGGAGTCCTCCCTATGCTACTCTTTTACACTCTTGAAAACCATAATCCATTTTTATGAATTGAGATTGACCCCTCCCACTGCACACATTTGGACAATAGATCTCAAAAGGTCATGCCTTATCCATGCTACATAATAAAAGTAATCATGTTGAATGCGAACTGCTTCTTGTTACCAGTGATCAAGAAGGCAGCAGTGTTGTTTTGTATTTGTCCGATTAATCATATTCTCATTTTGGCCACTGTTCCTAGAAATCCTCTATTATTTCCAGAGCTTTCTATTGAAATATATGGGGGGAGGGGGGGGGGGCAGGGAAGAAAGAAGAAAGACTTCCATTTGAAGTCTAGAATAATTTATGCTGCTATAGCAATTTACCAGCATTGATCTCTGTGTAGAAATTCTCCTTACATCAGTAGAAAAAGAATGAGGTTAAAACATGATCCATGAAATCGTCTTTCACATGGGAGTTTTTTAGACAGAATAAGCTGCAGGTAGTGCTATGAACATCTTTTCAACCATAATGCATAACCCTTTGAAACAAGAGGACAAGATATGTAAAGCAAAGAACTTTTGGCACAGGGTGAAGAAATGGCAAAAGCCCAGAGATACATGGTAAATGAGAGATAAAAATCTAACTCACTTTTTGGAATGAATATGCAGAATTTTGTTCATTGTCTTCGAATTTACAATAATAGATATATATGTTTAGCTCTCAGATTATTTGCTGCAGAAATTCTGTGTTCTGTTGTTGTTTGAACCTTCTATATACGTTTACCCTTTGCAAAACAGTATCCTTGACTTGAAAGAAAACTCAGCTATGCTGGTTAATTCTATAACTATTTTCCTTGCATTAGTGAAAGAAAATCACATAGAGGAGCCACATAGAGCAAGCAGTCCTGCCATCTCCTATGATACCCCTGGAATAACTAAGGAAGAAGAATTTCACGTCTGCTAATTTTAGGATATATTCTAAAGAATATTGTTTGACCTAATACAGCAATTTAGCTGAAACAATAGTGACATAATTAACAAAATTACATAATAATTACAATGCTTTAGACCATGCTATATTAAAGTATGACTCATCACTCAATACATAAGAAGGTACAGAACTACGTCAAATCCAGCAGTGCAGTGCAGTGCAGTATAGTGTAGCTGCAGCCAAAAAGAAAATTTTAAATCAGCAATCTTTTGCTGGTAAGTGGGAGAGGAGAGGAATTAATAGAAAGTATGAATATGAATTTTGTTTTACTTTAATGAATTAAATTTAAAAACTGACAAGGAATAAGTGCGTAATTACAATTAATATTTACAGCCTTTTTAGAAAAATATTTAATACACATCTCATACTTCCTCTGGCAATACTTGTAATAGTTTGTTTTATTGAGATGGGAGAACTGTTGCACTCCTCAGCTGCGGAAATGACTGGTGAAGTGGAAAAGCAATGATGGAATTTTCTGACATAATTACATTTTTTATTAGAATACTTTATCATTGATCTTTTTGAAAGAAAAGTTGCACAGTGTAACAATCAAGTATAAAACACAGAACTTCCCATGTAACATTTTGAATGCTTTTCTGTAACAGAATTCAATTGAAAACAATACTTTTAAAAGCTGCAGTCTAAAAATTACTTCCTTGAAAAAGCCTTACTTTTTATGTTAAAGATACATATGCCTTCTATCAGTGTTCTATCTATTAATACTTTCCTTGATAGTAAAAATAGTCTCTGTTAAAGATATGCAGATTTGGCATGATTATACATCAGTGGAAGAGTTACTATGTTAAGATTTTCTATTAAAAAGTGTGATAGTGTGTACTCACCAGGTGTAAAGTTATACCGAGCAGAAAACCCAATAGATTCTAGTTCACCATCAGCAAAAAATTTAATCCACAGGAATCTGCCGCTGGATTTTATCATAGGTGGATTTTGCTGTCCACAGAAACGTCCAATGATTGGGGAAAAGCCAAAAGGTCCATCTCGTACTTCAATATGGTCAAATTTACACTCCCAAGAAGGCTCTATGGAGTATTTTTCATCAAAGTGTAGTTCAATGCATTGTCTAGGAGCAGCTAGAGATGAAAAGAAAATTATTGTATTATTTTCTAAGCCAAAACCCTTCAAAACTAAAGCAAACTAATGAAAATCAAATATATCAATTTTGTATGCCTCTTAACGTTTTGTTTAAAAACTTGTTTGAAAAGCAGAACATATGTATTTTTTATGGATTTCACAGTGTCAAGTTACTTGTCTATTGTTTTCCTTTAAAAAAAGTGTTCTTGACAGCAGTGCTTAGCAAAGACAAGAGAGATATCCATGATAAAAAGGAAAATATAGTTAGGAACAAGTGGTTCAAACACAAAATCCTTTTAAGAAACTTGCAGATTTGGTAAAAGACTTGGAACTTCATAGTGGTCACGGGGTGTTCATCAGAATGCTGTTTTATACCTACTGCTCACAAAGATAATGAAGAAGAAGCTGATCGTAATTGTGCTACAGTAAGGGACGATCATGTTCCTATATGTATTGCAGTCAATGACAAACCAGAGTGTAATTGCTTGTACTCAGAATTACTTATCATCTCATTTGAAACATAAAGACAAAAGGAGTGAATTCGCACTTAAGAAAGAACTAGATAAGGATGATAACTAAAGAGAAAATTATATACTGAAAACCTTGAAGGAACTTCATAGTGGTCACTTAATTAGACATAAAATAGTTCCATCCTTTATGTTAGGTACTAAGTCTTGTGACAGTCAGAATGATGCATAAAACAAATATCCCCTGGCATCTCCTGCATAAAGCAAAAAACTTACTGGTAGAACTACAGTATTTTCCTAAAAGGAGAGAAAAATATCTTGGTTCAGTCTACAAATTTTAACAGATGCAGCCTCCCTAGGTGCACTGTTTCCTATGCTTAATCCTTCCATAGCAAGAACTGTATGCCTTCAGTGTCTAGACCATGGTGTGTTAGAGCTTTTTGCTGACAAAGCCTTCTGCTAAAGCAAAGATTTGTTGTGTCATTGCCTCCTATGCCTCCCATGTGATCATGTCCTGCACTTTACACGTGTTGGAAGACTTTGGAATTGCTATGGGCTTTGCCTGAGTTACTATTCTTTTCACACAAAGCCATGCAACATCAAAGTCCAAGCCAGGTGCATAAGCTTAACACAGAAACTACTGCCACTCCAGCAAGTCAGTATCTCTTAATTTCTTTCCTCAAGATAAATACAAAACTGTTAACGTAACCAGAACTTAGATCTTGTTTGGATTTTGAAACATTTGAAATTGATGTTTTTGGTATAAATTCATTACTGACATAAGAAGAGAGACTATTTAAAATTAACTGAAGAAGATGATATCAGGTAAATCTTGAAATCTTTACATAACAGCACAAAGTCAGAACCCTTTTACAATTATTTCATGTAAATCTATACAGCCTCATTTGACAAGAAGCATTTAAGACGTTAATAAAACATATTATTTGAAAAGAAAGATTATTTTAACAGCTTTGCTTACAATGTTAATATAATTGGGTGATTGATATTTACTGAAACATTTAATTTATCATAAGAAATAAACCTTTTTGTACTGTTCTCCATTAGAAGAAATTCACATTTAAGGAAGTGCTTAATATTGACTTGTTATTTACACCAATTTACAGGAAATTTGTGATCTTAGTGCCCATACAAATTCAAAAACAAAGCAATACATAAAGCTTTTCATATAATCGCACCAAATTCACAGTCCATGCAAAAGAAACCACTTTGAAAGTATGAAAAAAAATTACAAAAATAAAATCAGATATTAAAGTTTGTAAAGAAAATCATATTAATTTAATCCTTGGTGAGGTTTGAAGACCAAAGTAGATCTTTTTCAATTATAGTAAAAGATTGACTACCTGGAAGACATCATCAATTAATGTTATTTAGATGTTTCTATCCTTGACTCTACACTTTTATAACAAATATTTATTTAAACTTCACTAAGTAATACTAGGGCAGAAGAGAGCAATCAGCACCTTCAATATGGCACCATATTTTCCAACTCTTATTCCATTTAAGGAGATTTGTTGAGAACTGTTCATCATTCATCTAATGACAGCAGAGTTAGGCATCAGAAACTCCATACTTAGAACACCTTAGGTAATCTTAAGAATGCTCATTATGGTTTAAAAATCTTATATACACACACTATTCTAATGTTATGCTATTAACCCACCTGGGAGCCCCTGGTGGTCTAGTGGTTAAGGACACGGCACTGTAACTGCCGAGGCCCGGGTTCGATTCCCGGTCGGGGAAACTCCCCGGGCAGGTGGAGCCCGTTAGCCCTGTAAGGCAATCCACCTACGTCCTGAGGACCTCGCTGCCACTGTCCAAGCTCGCTTGGCCCCGGCAGACGAACCTTAGGATTAAAGGGTGGGCTCAGTTCTGCGCGCACTGTGTCCCACCTAAAATAAATCCAATGCGCAGGCTGGAAGGCGTACAAAGACCTTCCACAGATCTTCGTTCGCGAAGTCTGGCCATTATATTATTAACCTACCTAAAGCTTTATTGTAATGTTTTAACATCACAAACTAGATATGAAGATTAACTCTGCCACAACTGTGAGTGTCATACAGCGTCACAGCCAGAGTATGGCTGCTCTGCTTTTCACAGCCACAAAGAGATACCTGCTTCATGGCTTATGCCATTATTATAACATACTTGTCCTTTATAAGCTTTCTCTTCTTCACTGCCTTATTTTGAACCAAGAGGAGGGTTACAAGTGCTGGCCCATAGTTAAACCCGTAGCAGGTCTTCTCTGAATCTCACTCCCGTAACATATATTAAAAATGGGCATAAGGCCACTTCTGCGTTGTAGCTTAGTCATTTGATGTGATTTTTGGTGTTGAAAAGGAGACCTAGAGCCAATTATAGACTCAATATAATATAAAAGGAGTCACTGGGGATAAATAAGAATCAGGCCTATACAGTTACACATCAGATCTATTGACTGGGTGAATGCACAACCTGAGAAAAAGCACAGTTTCCACAACCTCTGTGTAGTGCTCTGAATCTCACACTGCAGACTAGTTTTACAATCAGAATATTGCTATAGTTTACACTTCTCTGTTTTTATTTATTTTTCAACAAAGTCAAGATGAGGATTTTCCTAGTGAACCTCAGATCTTGCTACAGGATCAGAGATAATCACATCAGCTCAAGGAGGGCTCAAGAGTTTTCAGTTTCCAAAGCTCCCATCAGTAGAGGCTACTCACTCTAAGAAAGGAGAATTAAATATTCATTAGCACCACTTCTCCATTGCTAAATAAAACAAGGCTGGGAATTGAATCTGGGGGTTGGACCACTGCCTGTTCACACTCCTTNTGATTCCCTGGGTAACCTACGACAACTCCTTAAATGTTAAAGTCACATTCTGATATCACTTTGGCAGTAGGAACTGCCAAACCCTGTTCTTAGGCATGATGTGGTGGCTTGCATCAGTCAAGGATCATTCACTTCAAGTAGTTTGTACCTGTACTCTAACCTTGGAAGGTAAAAGGAGTTGAAATGTACATGTGCAATTGTGCCTATGGGCCTTGAGGCCAGTAAGCATATCCAAATCTGTTTTAAGTATTAGCACAGGTAACTGCCCATGGCACAGTCTGCTCTGCAAGCTAATCTAAACAGGACAAGCTGTCTCCTGACTCTCCTGAGGAACGCAACACTTCATGTTTCCGTAATTGCGTGCATCTGTGGGATGCAATACGCACATCCATGCATCTTTTCATCAAGTGCTTTTGAAAGCACCTCTGTGCTTCATCTTAACATTTAGTTAATGGTTAAATGCTTTGTTTGCAATAATCTACAGAAGACAGAAAATTAATCAAATCTTCCTAGAAATGACCATAAGGAATGAAAACACATAATTCAAACTCTCAACTTTAGCTTCTTTTTAGCAAAAAAAGGTATAATTTCAGATTTATACTCTGGATTTAACTAAGGATTTGTTTGTCAAACACAAGCTAAAACAAGTAGCTATTGTATAAATACACATCTTGTGCCCCATCTTCTGCAACAAACTTGGGCATATATGGTCACAGTAAAACTTATGGAAATAAAGTGAGAACAAGTCCAGAATAATGATTATTAATAATGTGTGTGTACCTGTAGAAAAACAAAACAAACAAACAAAAAATCTTGAATATGCAAATCTTCCAGACTGGATTGGGATCTGGCCATCTAATCAGAAAAGGCAGGATGGAGTGGTCATTTCTGGTATCCTTGTTCACAGGTAAATCCCATTCACATTTTCAGAACTTTTTCTGTGGCTATGATGTCAGGAAAAGCTGTTGTCAACTCCAAATGAAATATATTGAAACTGTCTCAAAAAATGATTTTATTTCAAATCTCAAAAATCTTCCATACTTAGGTTCCAATTATATTTCTTCAATAATATTTAACACCAAGGAAAGACTACTTAATGCTTTCATGTCCTGTCATATTTTTCATCTAATTATCTTACACAAGTGCTGTCTTGAGATTTTACATTTGTTGAAAAAAAAAGGCATTGGATTCCAGCTTGCAGTAGAACAGTTGCAGCAAAACCACACAATTAAGGTTTTAATTCTGATCAGCCTCTAAGTCTGTGTTACTGACAGCTGAAGTTAAGTGAAAAATCTGTTTCATTTTGCCACACTGCATGGAAATGAGAAACTGAATTTAACACCTACCCCCATCTCTCTGAGCTGCTACCCTACTAATAGTTTTCAATAATCCTTGGTCTTTCTGGTTGTCCTGCTATTATTGATAAGAAAGCCACATATATTCTCCTTTTAAAAGAGGATTCTTTTCTTGCTTGATGTAAACTTTTTGAACACAAAAATCACTGTGCAATACAAAAGGACTTTGAGCAGAGGTTTTTTCATACAGTGATAAGGTGACTGTTTTCTAACACCTGTGAAATAACTAGCATAAAAGAATTTAATGGTCTTTACTGAAGACATGGAAGACCTTCAAAAGTGCTAAATCTAAACATCCACAAACATGTAAAATGGAAGATTTATTTCGTATCTATGTGTAAATCAATTCTGGTCCATATTTATAAATAAACACTTATTATTAAAAATTAATGAACTGATAAAATCTTACAAGTATTTCACTTACAGAATTTCCAAAACAATTCTCCAAGTTACAATGTATAAGGTATGACTATACCAATCCCCAACTAGTTTTACTACAAGCAAAAGCCTTTGCTCCTACAAAATCTCCTGTGCAAATTTCCATTTGTAGCACACATGCCAAATGTTCTGCAGTCTGGCAAAGGCTAATGCTGTCACTGCTGCAATTGCTCTGGGCAGCTGTGAATTTTGCCAGGTTAGAGTCATGAATATGCAAAATAAGGGTGCAATATTGCTGAAGAGGGAATTTGATGTGTACACTCAGCTATTTCCTATGTTTTCTATATGCCAAATAAGACTGAAAGAAAAAGACAATTTTTTGTTGCGTTTTGAAAGGCAGATGGGATTCATCAGAAGCTCCTTGTGGTGGTGCATCCCTCCCCACCAAGCTGCACTGTTCGCAGCTATTCTGCACTCACTCATGATATTCTTTTATAGCATAACAATTTTTGTACAGAGTCCATGATTTCTAGATGACCTAAAGGATTTCCCTTAGAAAGGCATTCAACCTGGGCTTTAAAATTCCTAGTTGTTCCAACAGTTACTTATCATTAGTACCGAAAGAGAAGTTAAAAAAAAAAATTAGAAGAAGAAAAAAATATTTGAGAAAATTCTAACTGATTGATTTGCTTAATCTCTGACTGCTAGGATAGAAGTCCCTCCAGTCAGTAATCCTCTTTTTTTCCGAAACTCGGTCTATGATCATGGTTACTTTTGCCAGCTCCTTTACTTCACCAAAGTAATTCTGACATGATAAAAGGCTTGCATACATTTAAGTTGAGCTACAATGTGGAGGAAAAAAGTTGTAACATGAGATGAAATTCAATTTTTCTACAACACACTATATGCTGGAGTCTTTACTTAAGACCACTAAAGTCAGGAGGAACTGCATTTGAAGGAAGCCATCAGAATTTGCCCTAGAGTGTGTTCGATAGTAAAAAAATGAAGGAGTCGGGAAGGAACCTAGCAATTCATATATATATTTATACTCACATCACACAGTTTTCAGCATGGTATACATACAGTCCTGGTATGCTGAACTTTCTGACATATGAAGGGAATATGGCAATATGGCAGTGCTGTTACAGATCACATCGATAATCCGTCTAGTTTGGTACGTGGTATTCAAGAGCACCCAGAAACTAGCTGAAGCATATTGGAATTTCAATAATAAATATGGAAATAAAATGCATATGGAGATGTTTCTGTCTTACTCTAAAATACTTCATTAGCCGGGATTATCCACAATTTCCATAGATTGTTATCAGATCTCAAAGAGGTTGCTATCAGTAAAATAATCTTTCTTTTTTTGCAATCCTTTAACTTCAATATCTTATGTCAATGAGTTCCATAGAATATAAAAGATACAGGGAAAAGTTTACACTTGATAGGTTTCTTATAATTTTCTGCCATTTTCACACATTGTAAAAAGAATAAATATGGAAAAATAATTATTATTTTTTTGTAATTTAATTGTAATTGCAAAATTATTTTTTTTTTACTTTCAGTCCTTCTTTTGCCTTTTTTTTGAAATCTGCTACATTTTAAAATATTACTGCTCAGACATCTTACTATATCTCTGTTTATTTTTGTGACATTTTCCAGACATGACTATTCATGATTTTTTTTAGAAGATAGAAATAGACACAGGGCGATCAGAGCTGAAAATGTTGTGCAATATCCATGGTTCTCATCAAATTATGTATTGATAGAGCTGCTTTCATTCTGAGTTTTAAAAATGTCCAGTTGCAATCCAAATTGTTCATCAGGCTGGATGGGAAGATGAAAATATCAGAGCCATAAAAATTTGTGTGCAACTGGTTTTTACCAGATTGAGTTTTCCCATGAAATATAACAAAATGCCGGTTAAGTTTAAATTACTCTTTTTCCTATACATTGCTCCAAACGTGTCAACATGGAATTTCGTCTTCATTATAGAACTTGGTTGACTAAGTATTGCCTTTGTAAATTGTTCTTAGGCATTTCCATTTTTAGCTCTTTTAAATCAGGCTATTTCAACAGTGCATTTTCCCACCTTTCAGCTTATTAACTATATTTTTATAAGTACTCAATTACTATGCTAAAGACAAAAGTCTTTACAATAACAGGGTTTCAGGCGCCTTCTTACTATGAGGAGGAACATCTTACACCTGAGATACGGGACTAAAATTTACAACAATGTTCTTTTTTTTTTTCCTACACCCTTTCTCTTTAATGATAAAACACCCTGTGTTGCAGATCTTTGAAGATAAAACAAGCTTAGTTCTCCCCAGTCCCCAGGAAGCTTTGATAATTTGATCAATAGATGCAAAAAGTCCTGCATCTAGCAACCTAAGTGTAACAAAACAAACAAACAAACAAACAAGTCAAGTTGTACATATTCAACTTATACATCTACATTTTTTAATGAATTTTATTTGTATTTTAAAACAATTACTAAATGATGAAAAAATTTAAATGTTTATCACATATCTGCTTAAGTTTCATACTTTTATGGGAAGACTGACAAACACAAATTTTCTTTGAAGACCTTGTTTGGCTCCATTATTTATAATCACCTCTTTACTTCTGACTCAAGTCAAGTTGCCTAGCACTAAAGTGGAATTCAGTCATTTTGCTGTGATTTTTTACCTTTCTAAAAGGGCATAGCAGAGGTGGGTCTAATACAGTTAATTCAATTTAAATCAGCTCTAACCTTTGAAAATCTGTCTTGATACTACCTGAATCTTTAGTAAAATAACTACTTCAGTAATTCCTGGTTCTGTCATTAATTAACTAATAATTCTGTAAACCAAGAGGGAATAGAGCAACATCATTGTTGTGTTCTACATATATTCAAAACTCACAAAAGAATCTTCTTGATTTCAGCAACTTACTATACTGTACCTGATTCGCCTTTTCTTCTACTAAGCCCTCTCACAGTATCTAATCTGTTACTTTCCACAGATTCATTTTTATAACAATCCTTTCAACATCCATTCTGTTAAGACTGATAAAATTATGAAATTTTTTTTGTAATACAATTTTAGCCTTTATACATCACCTCCATGCCTGCAATTAAAAATTACTTTTTAAAAGCTGTGTCTTAGAGCTGTTTGGTATAAATGTTTATTCTTCTCTGAGTTTATTTTGTGAGGTGGTTTTGTTTTTTTTCTTTTTTATTTATTTTCATTTCTCATGAACCATTAGATGGAAAATAATTTTTACACACACTGTTTGGATATTTTCTGTACAACTTCTTTTACTGTACTTTGCCTAGCTATGCTTGTCATCCCTGATTCTGTTATGATAAGTTTAAAATATCTGAATGAATGTCTAAAGCATTTTTGTTTTCCATGCTCACTTTAGCTACTCATTTTAAAATATTCTTCCATCATGTTGCTGCATTTTAGGTTCTATTCAATCTCTGAATATCCTGAAATAAATTGTACTGTGTTTAGTACTGAGTCATGCATACTTACCACCTGAACTAATTTATGAGTGATGTCAAGATATAAATCAAGAGCTTCTCTAAATCTTGTGTCTTGAAAAGATTTATCATGAGCTTTATCTACCACGACTTTATCTATTCTTCACATACAATAAAACAAAACATTTTTTAAATACAGTTGATAATAAAATATAAAGATTCCTCATTTGGTCACCTTCTATAATGTAGACACACTCTCTGTCCGGAGGATACTTGTTGGGGTAATTTGGAGAAGTGAAGATGCCTCCTTCTGCATATTTGGTCCAAGTTCCACACTGCACTGGCTTCTGTCCTTCGGAAGTAGTTTGCTTTTCTGTGAAATGATGACATTAAGCATTATACAATTAGCTCACATATTATTGTCTACGTGACATTTACAAGTCTCTTACGGTATAAATAAAACAATCCCTTCTTTTAGTGGCCTCAAGCTTTTTTCTGTTGGGACGGGGTATGATCATTGACCCAGAGGAAAATAATGCTGTTCTTTAGGGGTACAAATATATAATTCTTACTCAAAACATTTTTTTCAAAGCAGAGAAGAGGCTTGGATATCTTGGAGGAGAAATATATGTATTGCTTTTAAAATAATAAGCTGTAGGGAAAGCACGTGCTTGAGAAATGGAAGATACGAGTTTCCCACTCATATATCTCAAAAAGCTCAAGCATGTTCTCTATCAGCAAGCTTCATGCCATAATACAGGAATACATCAGAGTCACAAAATCAAGAAAAAACACAGAGAAGTAAGATATTGTATACTGGTTGTTTTAAATCTGCAGCATCTTTATTCTATGTTCACTGGACAGAAGTAGACAAGGGAATTCCTGGAATCTGGTCTATAGGTTTTTGCTGTTTGCTCTAAAATTAATAAATAGCTCTGAGACCAGGAATCACATGCAAGAACTTTCCCCCTCCTAGGTGAATTATCGGAGAGCAGAGCCAGATCTACTTGTTTGCATTCTTCCTGGTCCTAAATTGCTTGCGTTCCTTTCTGCATACTGGCAGAGAGACTGGAGACAAAGGTTTGAGTCTGTTTAAGCTGAAGAAGATGAAGGAACCCTTCCTAGGCACCATGCTCTAATAAGTAGGCTAAAATGAGATAGATTCTTCAGAGGCAAATATACCTAGGTTGCTATCAAAAGGAAAGATAGTAGGTTCTAGATTGGGTTTGCTCCAAATGAGGTATCTAAGACCAAAGATGTCTCATCTAACTTGAGCCCCTGATGTACAGAGTCATGTATTTGATGTTCCCTCTTAACAATCAGTAGAGGAAAACAGGCACCTTCCAAGGACGATTTTAACCACCTGAGTTTTGCCTTATAGTCCGCAAGCATTTCTTTTTCATCCTGGTCTGTATCCAGGCAGAGTATAACAGGAAGCCTAATTTCCTGAAACGAATTCAGGCCTGCAAGAACTGTGCATTCAGACACACACTGGGCTCAGCAGTATTACTCTGCTTGGGTCTCATCACACTGAGCATCCAAGGCTTTTAAGAACATCTTTCTCTACCCACCCTACACAAATGCACCCACAATATCCAATGTCAGATTTTTAATTATACTTCAACAAGCAAAAATATTTCAAGTGTATGTAGCTCAGAGCCCAAACGAGACTTCCCAGTTTGAAAGTGGGAGTACTTTACAGTCTTTAGTTACAGTGAAGTTGAGTCTGTCAGTACTGCTGGATTTTTTTGTGTGTTTACAGGTATGTGAATAATCCAAACAAATGGGCAAAGCACAAACCACAGATACGGGAAGTAAATGAGCTACTAAAAATTCCAAAAACTAAACTAATAACTCAAATCCATACTTCGGTCTCTAATATACAGTCAGAAAAAAAAGTCTGAAGTTTACATACCTGTTCCTTTTTTCGTTGCCCCAGAAAAATGTAGGATGATTAGACTTGCTACAACTGAAAGAGAAATACGAATTAAGTATCACAGTGTGATTGTGCCTGCAATCAAATCGTACCCATCTTTCTTACAAGAATACAAATTAAATAGAATTACTGTAGAAAAAAGTTTCATGTTTACTTGCATCTTTAAATTGAACAGTTTGTATAAACAAGTTTCTTTGTATCCAAATAAAGAGGGTTTAAAACAAAATCCATCCCATTTTTTCTTTTCCTTTAACATTAAAGACAAACATTTTTACAAATATTTATATAATCCCAGTTTGTGTCAGTAAGAGAAAAGTGTCTGCTTTTAACAGAGGAAGACAAAGGCCTGCTAAGTTTCAGTGCCACTGTACTCAACTGATATCTCTCACTATGGCATAATAAAATTTGAAAATGAGTACTGGGAGTATGAAAGAAGTGAAGGGTTGAGTTCTTCACATCCATCAAAGCATTTGCAAATCCCTAGTGAAGTAAATTATTGTGTATGCTTAACAGTCTCATTAATCTAGTTTGTTTGACTTGTCAATGGGGTGTTGCTTTGTGTTGCAGTGAATCTGCAGCGCATTTTACAAATAGAAATCTACTATCTCCAACCATCATAGGACAACTATTCCTCTTGGGAACAAATGTGACCTTTCTGACATGGATTTCGACTTGGAGATAATTACTGGGTTCCTGGGAATAGTTTCCAAATATAACATTTTAACTGGAAAAGGCTAAGCGACAAATACTTAGGCCAGTCATAATGGATTTGGAAGATCGAAGTGACTAATTATCTACCTGTTAATGAAATCATGCACTGATCTTCTTGGAATCACTCACATCTTCTGGCTAGCAGAGAAAGTGGGATAGCAAGAGCAGAAGAGAACGGATCCATCAGTTCCTGGAGTTCTTGGTGCCTTACCCCAGCTAGTTTGGCATTAAGCCCAAACATAGTGCCCAGGCTGCACTGAAGTTAAAGCGGAGATTAAGTTGCATTTTTATTCTGAGCATTTTAGATCAATCAGCTGCCGCCTGTGTTGTTGACCATGATGAGGAGCTGATGGACCTGTGGTCTTTAACAAATGTAATTCAATGACATACTTTCTTATTATTCTCAAGAAACACCAAAGGCCACCACAGGCTGGTAACTGTGATCCTTCCAAAGAGGGTGCTTTCACCATTTTCAGCTTTTATACTGCAAATTTTGTGTAATTTTCACCCTGAACGAAGGTTGTCTCCATATTTCCAGTATTCTGATGGCACTGAGACATCTATTTCTATGTCTTTGACCTTTCCCATGTGACAGAGAGTTACAGATATAGATGATGGCTGCCTTATTAAGCAGGGAAAGGCTCAAATTCTGGGGAAATGAAGGTTTGGCAGCATATTCACTATTTCTTAGGCTAACAGCCCCTAGAGACGGATGTTGGCAGCGCTGATAGTTAAAAACGCTTCTGTGTCATGGGCATTCAGTGAGAACACTACATCTTCTGCTCTGATCTGAATGCTACCCAGCCATTCATACCCATACTCTCCTCAGGGATGAATTCTGGAAATATGTGCTAGCTGGGACTCTGCCTGCTGGCTGTGTCAGAATCTGAAGGCAATGCAGGAATCTCCCATTTACTAAGTTGTTCATTTACTTTAGCTGTGTTTCACACAGTGAACATACTGTATCTATGCCTGTAATCTTCACCAGCCAAAGTCTAATTTCTCAATAGTGTAAGGTGGATTGGTGTTAGAATTGGAACCAGCTGCTGGTGTTCCTTCTGCCCACAAATTTATAGAAGCTAGAATAGGACGTACAACAGCCAAACTGTCGTGGGTTACCACACAAACAAACTCCATGTGACAAATGTTTGGTTTTAGACAATTGATAACAATTCGTATCTGATTCTTACAGGTTCATTTCAAGCATCTTTATCTATTCATATTTCCATATGAAAAAAAATGGAGTTGAGAGAAGTAAAGTGAGTTGGTCCAAGTCACAGATATATTATTACCAAGACGACAGAAAGAAACACAGGTCTTTTCCGATTCAGCTGTAAGCACTAGAAAGGATGTTTCCAAATCACAGAGCTATGTTTTTCCAAAGCACAAAGCTATGATTACATGTTGTTCTGTCAGTACTGATTATTAATAGGAAGTCAATCTTGATAATAAAATCTAATAGACAAGAACAGACTAAGAGACTAAGTTTGTTGGGGTTTTTTTCTGTACTTACCACATCTAGCATTTTGATAGATAAAGAGTACCACTTCTCCCATATTAAAAAAAAAAAACCAAACAAAACATACACACAACCCCCACACACACACAAAAAAAAAGACCCCAAAAAAACACACACACACACAAAAAAAGTGAACAACACAAAAAAAACCACCACCAAACCTCTTGATTTAGCGTTATTAACACCAAATGCACCAAAATATTTATATTGCCAGAAAGTAATTAAAATTGTGGGCTTCATGGGACAAGACAGCACAACATATTTTAATTAAGCAGACGAGACAGACCATTTTATTCTATGATCCCTTGCCTTTTTCTTCCTTAAGCCACAGAAAAAGAACTGTGCTTTTCACAGTTGGGAAAATAAAAAAGGACCCCAAAGGGACCAACCACGCAATCTTCACTCATTGAAAATTGTCACTTGGGAAGCGTTGGCAGCATGGCAACAATACTGTGATTATCTCGGTTTGGGAATTATTTTAAAGAAGTTAAAATTTATTAAAATTTCCACCAAATTTCTTGTTGTATTCTGTCTTCCTCCTCCTCCTTTCCCTCCTAATCGTGGGTGTAATTATAATCATGCTTTCTAGTGCCATTCTGATTACGCAACTTTCCATCTTTTTGGACCTGTGTACTTTTTTCATTACAAGCTGTACATTAAGAGATTTATCTCTTGGCTAGGCTTTTAGGAGGTTGTGATTTGGCACACAGACGTGGCTTAACCTAGCGAAGAGTTGTTGGACGAGCAATACCTGGCCATAGCGCTATTGTACAGGTGTGGGCGCAGAGGGAAGTGCTGGAAGGCACTGTGCCCAGTCAAGCCCCTTCAGTACAGCGGACCCTCTGCAAAACAGAGGCGGGAGATGGGATCCCACCCGCACAGCCTGAGGCCCCTGGGGGGTGTTCGACGAGTAGGTGATACATTTCGCTGCCTCCTTGCTGCTCCTGGAGAATTTCGGCCCATGGGGCCGCCCCCGCCCCGCAGACCTGCGGGATCCGTGCCCGGTGTGGCCGCCCCCGCCGCGGCTCTCCGCGCTGCCCCGCGCCCCTACGGCCGGTTCGAGCCACGGCTGAGGCCGCACAGCCGCGCACAGCGGGGGCTGTGGCCCCCTCTACCCCGGCGCGCCAAAAGCCACCAGATGCGTCGCGCCCAGGTGAAAGCCCACAGCCCTCAGGAGCGTGTCCCGCCGCCCCACGGCGCTGGCAGACGCGGGCTGCCTCCCGGAGCACCGCAGCGCGGTGGGGGGACAGAGTGCTGTGTGTGCGTGGGGAGAGTTCGCCCCCGCGCCGCGGGAGTCTGGGCGTCCCGTTACGCCAGTTGTGGAGGCAGCGGAGGGCAGGAGCCCGTGCGCGGCGGGGGAGCTCGGTCGGGGGTGGTGGGCTGGGAGGGGTGAGACAGATACTCACTGTGAAAGAAGCTGCGCCCATGGGTCATGTCTGTTCCTTACACAAGGGGCTTCGGTCTCCACTAATTCCATTTAGATACGGGAGGACTTCCAGTGGCGGGGAGAGGATGGAAGTAGGAAAAGAAGAAGAAAAAGAAAAATCCCGAAGCCCCCACACGCACAGACAGCACAGCGGAGCAGCCCTTCCTCTCCCTCGCTCTCCCTCACCGCCTTCAAANGGGCGGCGGCGGCGGAGCGAGCCGAGCCCCTAGTCACCAGTTTCATACAGAACCAAAAGCAGATCGAAGCATTTCCTGCAGGACTCCGAGCCCAGCGACTTCCAGCCCTTCGGCTTCTTTTGATGCATTGAAGAAGGGATTAATGGGTCCGTCATCAGCTCCCTGTGCTTGCTCCTCTGAAGGGGTGGGGGCGCGGGCGGGAGGGAACCCAAAGAGGAGGGGTGGGGTAGAGAAAGATTTACCAAATAGGGGATTTAGTCATATTTGTGTGCTATGAGATCCTTATTAGATAAGAAATCCTTTAAAATAGAATAAATCCATTTTTGCAAAACCCTCTCCCTGCGCGTCGCATAGTATCAAGTGGTAGCAGCGGCAAGAGACTGAAAACACATTGCACGTTCTGAAATCCCCTCGGGAATGGATGAAGCGAGAAAGAGATGGATGAGGATAAATAGATGCCCCCTCACTTCTCCAGTCCAGGGAGAGAAGCAGAAGCAAGCCCTGGAGACTCTTCCATTCATTCAGTGCAGGGGAAGGGGAGGGGATGGGTGGGAGGCGGCAGTGGTGGGGAAGGAATGATTTCAAAACTGGGAAAGGAAGAGTAAGAGGAGAGAGGTCGTTTCCTCTCCCCTAATCACTTCATGGATCAGACAAAATGCTCATGAGTTCCTCCTTGACCTGCACCTGCTAAAGGGGAAGATTTTCCCCCCTTGTGAGGCGACTTCTTCATCTACACATCCACACCCACTCACGCATACAGACACGCACAGACACGCACAAAAGGGGGCAATAAAAGTTTATCTGCTAATCCTCCGGCCACACATATAACGACTGACTCTTCCAATCAGCCTAGAGACGACTACAAAATCTCTCCCTTTCTCTCCCGCCCTTCTCCCGTGTCTAGAGGAGGTTTATCCTCCCCAGTTACATCCCACCCCAAACACCCATCCCCTGAGGCGTACTGCGGAGGGCTAGTGGTCAGGGCGGGAAGGAAGGGGAAGGGAACAGAGTACGGAAAACATAGTAAGAGTACTGAGAGAAGCTGAAATGGTCTCAACGGAAAATAGAGGAGGAGGAGTGGATGAACAGAGAGGGCTGTGTCCCCCCTTGGCCCCGGGAGCTGGCCCTGCAGAGCCACGGCAGCGGCACCTCACTCCCTCGGCCCCGCATCCCGGGCACTCTCGGCCCGGCCGAAGGGGGGGTGGCAAGAACGGACAGGGACAAAGCGCACCCCTGAGGCGGCGGGGAGGGCTGAGGAGAAGGGAAGATCTGTGCTCCAGAAGTGAGAGGGGAGCAGGATAGGATCCCCCGGGCTCTCTGCACCGTCGTTGCTGCGGCCAGTCTTGGGAACAGCCGACGCAGGAAAGCCACCGACCCCGGCGGCGATGGGGGCACAACCCAGCGGTACCGGCATCCCGGGCTCCCCACGCCGCAGCAGTGTCTCGGAGGCGGGGCCGGCCCCGCTCCTCCTCGCCCGCAACCTGATGCTTATGCCGTTTGACACAAGAAAAAGTGTGTCTGGAAGCACAGCCGGGGCGGGGAGAGGAGGTGGGGGGGGCTGTGTGGGGGTGTCGGGGAGGAGGCTGTAGATCAAATGAAAACGAAATACGGTGCGTGATCCTCCTTTGCGCGGGTGCGGAAAGGCAGGGGGGAGGTGAGCGCGGTTGGGACGGCGCCGATGGCCGTGTGCCGGTGGACCCGCGGCCGAGCGAGGAGTGGCAGGGGCGGGGCTGCCCGCTGGGGCCGGAGCGGGTCTTGTCTCCCAAGCCCGAGGCAGAACCCGGGATGAGGGGCATGACACCGTAGCGGGGAGGCCTGTTGCCTTCAGGGCACCTTTTAATGGGGCGAGTACCCTAATTGCCTTTGGAACAGCACAGAGCGGCAGTGGCTGCTCTGCAAGATGAATGATGAGAAAGCCTGAACATTAGTTTATTTATTTATTTATCTGTTGAGTGGTTTTCCCAGTAAATCGCCTTATTTTAATAAAGAACCTCTGTGTTTTTTCAGCTGGTGCATTGTCTTCCCCGTAGTCTGAAATCAAGACTATATCTTCCATCGATGCTTAGAATGCAGACAGTCAGCAGTAGTGGCATGCTTGGTAGGGTACGTCTGAGGTGATCTTGGCTACCAGAATTCATGCATTCGACCAGCCAGCCAGCCCTCGGCCCAGCCAGCCTCACTGAGCACTTAAAATTCTTGTTGTGTGAGAAGAGAACAGGGTTTTGCTACAGGGTTCTGCAGTAAGCTACTTATATTAAGGAATATAGAAGATATAAGACTTCACAAAAGGATTCACCTATGTTTTGTGTAATCTGTCTTACTATTAGTGACATCAAGTCTGCAGCTGTTAATCTTAATAAACTGCCCTACTTTGCTTTCTAACCCTCTCAGCACTTTCTCTGACCTTCCTTGTTCTCTTCCACCACAAGTTATAGAACTTTATTTGTCCAGTAATTGAAAGTCACATGATTTATTCTTAGGATAAACTTGTATAATACAGATGTTCAGACCGCCTCTAGTCAAGCAACAGTAGAGTAACTGAAAAAGGGTAGTGTTGAAACCAGTCATAAGAATGTTTATAGACAGTCAGATATTTCTTCTGCAGGATGATGCAGACATCCATATGGCTAAGTTTCAAGCTATAGTTACTTAAAAAAAAAAAAGCTTATAGAACAAGTAGACACAAAACAGCTGATTTCGCTGTTCTGTGGAATGTGCTGTGTCACATCGTATAACAGGAAGCTTCAACATTTTTCTTTTTCTGAAATAGGGTGTTTTCATCTTTAAAGTTCTTAGACCTCTTTTGATTTTAAGGACACTTAATTTTAAGGACACCATTGCAATAGTATTGAGAAAACACCAAGTTGTACTTACCAAGTGTGTTTATGCCAAAATGTAATCAGTCTCCATCATTATGAAGGGAGACATCCATGAAATAGCTGAGGCATAGCCACAGTGGCCATTGGATGCTCTCATTAGCAATGAGACCCTAAGGAGATATCTCAAAATCTACATAGTTGAATGCTAAAAGCTTGTTCAAATGTTTATAGGCAAGGACATAGGGTTTGAAGTTAGAAACTGCTCAAAATGACTTTCTACCTCAGCAGATCTCACTTCTGCAGAGAGTTTGAAATTTTGAGCTTCGTACAACTACTGAATTCTTCACCACACTTCTTTTGGCTTTATGTTTCATGTTGTTGCAAAATCTGTTTATGTCAGGTTTGGTAAATTCTCTTTCTAGTAGTAGCTCACCCTCTCTGGTGTGTGCATCTTTTATTACCCTGGTATTTGTATGGGTAAATTTTTATAATGTGTATTTTTTTCATCCTTAATTAGCCAATCACCAGAACCTTGTACTTCTACTAGGCAGTAAACTGAAAGAGAGAAGGGGAATCACATTTAATCAAACATGAAAAGTTAAAAAAAAATTGGAAAAACATAATGGCCATAAACAATTTTTTCAAGTGACATCTTAGTGTTGTTTGGAAGCCTTTGGATTTTACTTAGTAAGAGTTCTGTTGATTTTTAAATGAGTTTAAGGGTGTTTTTTATGTTTTGCATTTTCCTTAGAGTAAGAACATTGCCTTATTTTATTACATGGAATGACAGCTACACTTCTAGATTAGAAATGTACTTTTATTAGTTCTATGTTGGTTGTCAGCGGAAATCTTGTTTTTAAAAATAACCAAGACAACCAAACATAATTATGTTCCTTGAACCATCCATTACGTGGTAATCTCTTCATACAGCACATTCTGTCAGCCTCTCTCTTCACATTCACATTCACAGCTAAGTTTTTCTATTGATTTCTAGGGCAATTTGTTTGAACACAAAATATTTTATTCAGCAAATATGAAATGCTTCCTTCCCGTGGTCTAACATCTTTAGGCTAACCTAAGACACTGATCAGTGATGGTTGGTATGGTAGAAAGGAGATCACCCATTTGTAGACAAATTTAAACTCTATGAAAGATTTTCAAATTGAGATTTTAAATGAAAAAAGACAAATATGTGTGCAAGTATTTTGAACAGTTTTGTCAGAAACAGCAGTATACAAACAAATTGCCCTGAAAATCAATAGAAAAACTCAGCCTATTGAGAGCTATGTGAAGTATTGGACAATTTCTTCAACAGACAGAAGAAAAGCTTTTGAATCTGAACTGTGTTATGCTGGTGTTTCAATCACAAGAAAATAACATAAAAGATCTTCCTTGCTTCCACCCCTTCTGTGCTTAGCCAATGTGTTTATATGTCAAATAGCAGAAGTAAGTCCAGGACAACTAGTTGTATGTGGCCCTGCTTCAGCAGAGACTTGGACAAGACAGCCTTCGGAGGTCCCTTCCCATCCCAACCATTCCATGATGCTGTGATTCTGTAAACAGTGGGGGACAATGCAGCATAAAGCAGGTGAGCAGTTTCAGTGAGAAAAAGCAAATCCTTAATATTCAGGACAGACTTGGCTGGCTTTCAGTTGTAGTATGCAAGAAAGTGAGACAATATATCCAGATTATTTTCTCCTTGAATCAGAGGAAATTATTCAGTCTCAGTTAAAATGGTAAATTATCATCTCAGTTAAAAATTTCCCAACATGGAGGCACCTTAAGGAAATTGCCCTTTCTCAGTGAAATTCTTACCTGTGAAAACAAAACCTGTCCAGCATTTATTCCCTTTCCTGGGCCCTTCGGATAGTCTTGCCTTAGCCCCGCTCTGCCATTGACAACTGTTCTAACTATGCCCCATAATAACTAAGTGAATTAATTCTTCTTTGTGTAGATAAAAGACTGACTGAAAGGATTCAAAGTAGCCATGAGTTGCTTCCACATTCCTAACAAAAGACTCCTTGAACTGTAAGAAACAATGCAGTTATGAAATAGAGGAGGTACTGGCTTCCTGATTTATGGAAAACAGTCTATGCTTCTGAGGGTGGGAAAGAAGAAATAAGAGAGAGATATTTTACTTCTCTTATGTTTTCCTTAAAATCAGTTTGGATTCTGTGCTGTCATATGTAGTCACAGATGCACTTTTTGTCACAATCTCTTTGTGAATGATTTTTGTTGCTAAAATGTAGCAAGTCCAAACTACAGGTTCAGAATAACACAGCTATACAAAGTGTGACATTTGGAAACACCAAAATGAATCACCAAGCCGAACAGCACATTCATGTTTTAGTTCAGATTAGGAGCGTGGTTCTAAAATGAACCTCCCAATTACCCCCACTTACCACATTTTGGATTGCAAATTGGGCCAGCCTTCGAGTGTGTGAGCTGTTTTACTTATGGATGAAACTAAGCTGAAAGATGTGTTTCAGGAGCAGAATCTGTTTTCCAACTTCTAAAAGGCATGCAGTCCTCAGGAACAGAGTGAAGCTAGTGCTAAATAAATACCCCTTAAAACAGATATGGAGCAGGCAAGGAGAGTTCAGTACCAACCATTTAACCTTTCAGATAGGGTCCTTTTGCCCCGACTTCCTTATTAATGTGAAATATTGAATATTTCTTCCAGCACTGCTATAAATTGAAAAGAGAAATACTGAAATATACTCCACTCTTTTGTGATGAAACACCTACCGAGAGGCATAATATATACCTCTGTGTGTGATATCAGGATAATGAAACCTTTCGGTCCCTTAGAATAACCTCTATTCTCTTATTATCCACTTTTTGGTCATTTGCAGACGTGTCTCCTGTAAGTGCAGGAGGACTCTGCATCCAGACTCTTCCAACAAAGGCTTTCCTGAACACAACAGAATTAGAACACCTCTTTCCAAAACTTTCCTTGGAAATTGAAGTGTGTTTCCCTTCTGCAAGCAAGTCTGGGAGACAATACTTAAATATGAGATGAAAGAAGTTTAAATGAGGAATGAAGAAAAATCTGATACTTTTTTATCCACAGTTTCTCATATTAGTCTCAGATTTACTAAGTGCAACTTGGATTTACACGATACCACACAATTTCAATGAGATTAGAGACTTCTACACTTGCTTTTATTTCTTCTTCTCTTTTTTTTTTTTTTTTTTTTAATTCTTCCTGTTTGGTTAATCTCAATGAAATGGAATAAAATTTATAAAAGTATTTTTTTTGTGTGAATTTTTTGCAGACAAGGTTGTATACTGTACTCAGTTTTCTTTCTTTATCCAGAAGAGTGGACACTGAAATGGGGGCAGACTGTGCACTCATGGGGCACACAATACAACCCACTGAGGTGCAGGAAGAAAATATTTTTTGCACCATTAATTAAAAAAAAAATAACTTCATCTTTATCTCATCCTTTTTAATTTCTATTTTTGTATATGTTTTATAATGTACAAAATGCATTAGCACAGTAGTTCATGTATGCATTTTATAAATAAATAAATATATATTGGGAGCGCATGCTTAAAGACCTTTTACTTATAGTGGGCTGCTATAAACAAAAGTTTGGAGAAACTCAACTACTGCCAGCTCTCCTCTCTGGAGCAAATAACAGTTGTAAAATTATTAGCCAGAATTCCAATTTTTAGGTGGAGATATATTTGCAACTTAAGGTAAGGGTTTCAAGAACCTATGATTCTACTATTTCAAGAATAAGGGCAATTCCTAAGTGCATTTCTTGGTACATAATATTTTTTTTTTGGTTGTTTGGTTGGTTTTGTGTTAGATTTTTTTGGAGGGATTGTTTTGTTTTGTTTTATTTTGTTTGGGGTTTTTTGTCATTCACATATTGGTGAGTTGGAAGAAAGCTGTTGAACAGCAATATTTGAAAAAAATTTCTCCTTTCCAAGTCATCCACTAGAAATTTTGTAATCATTACTCTCTGGCTAAAGTAACTTATGTTAAACAAACATAAACCAAACCAAACCAAACAAACAAAACCCCACTAAACAAAACCCAAACAAACAAACAAACAAACAAACAAGAGAATTGATAAATTATCCATTTTCAAAAAAATAATTGCAAGAATACGTGAAACTCATGGTAAATTTTTTCCCAAGATCATACTCTGAATCGTCAATAACAGGTTAAGTTGAAGACAACAGTGAAAGATAAACCATGGGAATATGTATAATTTAAAATTATAAACTGAAATGGCAGAAGTTTTAAAATAGAATAGATAACATACTGCTTAAAAAAATTCTGTCATTTAGTACACAATAAAAACTTATTTAAAAATTGCTAGTTGCATTTTTTTCTGAAGAATAACTTCCAGCTAGTTTCCACACAACTGGCATGTTGTAAGGAAGTAAAAACCTCTTTTGCATAGATTGGTCTAATCCAAAGCAGTAATACTACAGTAAGAAAGTGCTAGTGAATTTGAGTCCACTTTGGAGACAGAAGATTCAGCTTTTTATACCACAGTTAAGGGTGATCCTTTAAACCTGATAAGCACAATATAACTAATAATTGCTTTAATAAATTAAGATCTATTGCAAAATCAAGTGTTTCCATTTGATGTAATTTTAACACTGTTTTCAGCAGAATGTTGTTTTGGAAAATGCGTTAAAGAATTAAAACTATTTTGTGTATTCTGAAGTAATAAATTACAAATGTCATTATTAAATAATGGTAAATATTTTAACAGTCCTTCTGTAACTAGTTTATTATTAAACATGCTACTTAATACTAAGAAAGACTATGTTGGATTTAAGAACAATATAATAGTAAAATATTCAAAGAATTATTGAGAATGTTTCAAAATGCTGATAATTTTTAAAATCTGAAGGTAATCCTTTGGATGGAAAAATATGTTCCTCTGTGATCCATACTTACACAAACAAAATATTGTGCCTTCTTCAAGTGTCTAAAATATCTGGGCTTTCCCTTTTATATCCCAAACTTTTATTTCACACTTTTTAAATATTCCTAAAATCAATGGTATATTTATGCAGAAATATGCATATGCAGAATTTTGGAATTAGGTATTCATAATAACACTGCTATATGTTGTGTAATGAAGACTACAAACAAACCAACTCTGAGGTTTCTAACTTAATCTGTTTTGAACTTTGCCCATTCAAATATGAATACACAGACAAGTCAGAGCATTCATCTCAATATTTACTAGGACTAAGGAGTCCTTAGAGAGATTTTACTCTCTACTAGGGGTTAAAAAAAGCAGGTGGTAAGAGTCCTCCCCATAGGATGCCAGCTAAAGAAAATGTTAATCCAAAATGAAAGCATCTGATAAAACTACAAGGCTCCAAAGTGAAAACATGAAATGTAAATTGTAGTGTGGATTTTTTGATAAAATCAAGTGCCCATTCCTGTGCCTGTAGATAGCCAACAGAAGCTGATGAACTGCAGGAACTTCCTGCTCATCTAAGTTAGTGCGTCACTCCTGTTGCTCTTCTGAAAGAGAACTTTCCCTTTTCAGTCATGGAGGGTATTTCTTCGTTATCATTTTCAAATGCCTTCTTTATCACCTTAAGCTACTTAAATACAAATATGATAAACAAAGCATTTATTTGCCTATTGGTCTGCCATGTGAAAATACAAAATGTCTGGAAATAAGGCAGGTAACTATTGTGTTAATAAATTGTAGCCCCATGGTAGATGCCATTGACACCTCAGTACCATATGCGTATACAGTAGACTGTATAGCCATGTTCCAGTAACATTAACTATTAGCTGATTCATCTGCACTTACCTCTGAGCCATCCCATTGCAGCTTTCACTTTTCCCTATAACTGTATTTAGAGTAAATAGATTCAAATGACCAATGGGAGTCCCACCTGAAAACTATTTAAAAATAATGTGACATACGCAGGGACTGTAGGAACTTGTTCTTCGTTGTACCTTAAGAGAAGGGATAATTTAGTTATATAGATACTTGTATGTTTTCCTGAAGCTCATTAAATATTTTCTTTGATATTGATAAAAGAAATGACCTCCTTATTAAGACAGAAAACCAGTTTTTCCTATATAATTGTAGAGAATCTTAAAAGGATTAATTGGAAAGTTTGACTAATTCTTCTTTTATTAGTGTTCCAGTGGAACACTGTAATTAAAGGCATTTTTCCGGGGAATAGGCCTCAATTAATAGGCCTCAATTTACCATTTAAGACAAATAGTCTTTTTTACACCTGGGAGGGAGGGTGAATCATATTTAATATTTAAGTGAAATGTTTGCAATATCATGCCATGGAAAGAAGTGCATGAATTGTTCTGTCTTACAAAACTTCTTGTCCTTGTGAGAGAGTAAGAGAGGCAGTGGCAGGTCACACATTTTGCAGTTAAATTAGTTATTGTTAGATACCATGACAATATTAATTATGGTAGACCTGGTTCAAAAAGGAAATTTATTTATAATCTCTTACAGAAAATTATTTTGAGAACTGCATGCAATTTGCTAACTTCCACTTCTACAGCTTTGCTATATCTAGCACACAAGTTATATGTGTAGCACACACAGCAAAGCTACAAGTAAATAAATGATGGACTGAAAAATAGATCGAGATGAGAGTAAAAGGGGAAGACTGAATTAGAAGGAGAAGCCTGGCTTGATTAGCAGGTGTAAATAAACAAAATTTCACTGAAGATGTTGAATACACATTTATCAGTCGAAATGAAGTCTTATCTTAACTACTAGCTTCTAGATTAATGCATGGGTTAGACTTTCATTGTATTGTTCTGTTCTTAATCTTGAGATGGGGAGAAAGGAAAAGGTTGGCAGGAGATGGAAAGAATACATATGCAAGGCAAGTATGCCATACTCCTAATGGAAATACTTGGCTATTAATGGGTAACACTGCAGACAACTCGTCTTGCTAAAACTGATTCATTACAAATACTGACAGATGTAGGAAGCTCCACTACTAAATATCAGGTCAACATTTGACAGTAGAAACCTAAACATTTTCTGAGGACCTGAAGTCACATGACAAAAGTATGCAGATATCCTCCACCAGGGTAGGATTCGATCAGCATCATACCTAGTATAATGTTCCTTATGGTAGCTTATATAGGGCTACGATATTTTTGTTATTGCTGATCAGCACGTGCACAATTTCTCCAAGAGTATAACTACCAGTACAGAGTCCTTGACTATTATTTAGACAAATAAGTTGTTACCAGGTGAAAACTTTTTCAGGTTTGAGTTTAAAACGCATGTCTTGTCATTTAAGTCCTATAACACTTCTTCATAGTTAAGCAAAATATGTTAAACCCCAGCATTTTTAGTACACATTTCCTGTAGAAAGTGAACTTTTTCTTTTCAAGGCCTGAGCATATGGAAACATAATCAGGTTTCTTTTCAGTCATAGCTAGGACAAAATTTAGTATCATTAAGTCAATAATGTTAAAATTACTTTCAATTTCCTTCTTTTAAATGGCCTTTTATTCACAGTGTGCATATGCAAATTTTGACAGAGGTCTTCATCGTTAAATGAATAGTGTGCTCTTGCACATGACAGGTTTTAAAATTACATTTCAGCTTTCTCAGTGTATCTTGAATCAGCCTACTAAACTGACTAGCCTCGAGTTTAGCCATTCTATTTTAAAACTGTCAAACATTATTAGCAAAGCAGAGAAGCAGTTCAAAAAGTAATTAATTCCAGGGCTTAGAGTAAACTGCTATTTTAATTAAAAGAACACTAAATACTAATGTCCTGATTCTTTGTACTTAGAACATGAAATAAAAAAAGTCTAAATCAATTACATTTAATACATTTTAAATGCAAGTTGAAATATATTAAAGGCATATGTACTTTCCT
Organism: Pachyramphus minor; assembly: GCA_013397135.1. NCBI lineage: Eukaryota > Metazoa > Chordata > Aves > Passeriformes > Tyrannidae > Pachyramphus > Pachyramphus minor. Next base: position 102,828 of record VYXB01008838.1, read on the forward strand.
GCTATTTATAAACTGATTCAAAAGAAAATAAAGTTAGATCATATACCATGATCATTGGTTCTCTTGCACCATTTTTCTTATGGATTGTCTTCCAATTTGTGCTCAGCAGAAATATCAACTGGTACACAATAGCTCTTTTCACCATAATTACACTGCATAAGATGCCAGACCTCAGTTGTGCAGTTATGGCAATTGCCACCTCTAGGTCCACAGGAGGTGTAAGGTCCAAAACACTCCTCTCATTTGAAGCTTTGAAGCTTTCTATGCTTTGTAAATTTACAACTTCCAGCTTGTCCAAACTTTAGATTATACACAAGGTAGATACTTTGCATGTGAAGAAGAACTGTTCAGAGTACTGGAACAGGCTGTGCAGAGAGGCTGTGGAGTCACCTTCTCTGAAGATATTCAAATCCCATCTGGATGCGATCCTGTGCAATTTGCTCTAGGTGAACCTGTTTTAGCAGTGGGGTTATACTACATGATCTTCAGAGTCCCTTCCATTCTGTGATTCTGTAAAACAAGAATTTGAGGCAATTTGGTTTCTACTAAAATTTTACAGTCTCACCTTTGGTGATTCAGTCTCCTCGTGAAGCACTTAAAGTCTCAGCAGGTATCTCTGCAGTGTCCCACATGGCTGGTCTCAAACTAGCACTGATACCCTCACTGTCAAACAGGAATCTTCACCAGGGTAATCACTATGGCCTGAAGAAGTTTGAGCTATAAGGCATCCATGAGAACAGGAAGCTGTGTGTGCCACATGATTTTATCAACACTGCTTGGGGCTAGCGCAGGTATCTGTGTCCAGAGATCCTTTGCACAACACAGTTCTGCCTTATTACTTATGCCTGTGATGCTTATCTCACCTCATAGTTGAACTGCAGTAATGCAGTGTCACCACAACATTTCCCATGTGGACAAAATTCCAGCTTGTGCAAGAAGATTTGAAAAGAACGTATCTTTGACAGAAATACAGGCTAGGCTTGTCCTTCCCTCTTCATGATTTCCCCGTAATTTCTAATTCCGTTGCTACTTTATGACCAGAATCCAGGAAAACTAAGCAATTCAAATTCTGTGGAGGAAGACACAGAAAATGGGCTTAATATTCTAGTTAAAAAGAAAAAAAAAAAAAGGAAATCAAAATTTTGTTGCAGATTATACATCTATCCTGCAGGAGTGTCAGATAAAATTTAAGAGACTGGCACAAACTTTTATCATCACTGTGAACCAAAGGACTGAAAAATACTCCCCTTTCTTCTCAGCTACAAGGTTCAGCACTTTGACCTTGCCTTCTCTAACACTTACACTTTTAAAGAGCTGGACAGAAAACTTGCATCTGAAATCTGAAAAATCCTGGTTCAAGTATTTTTTTTTTTCCAGATTTAGACTGCAGATTTAAACTAGAGGTGCTGCATCCTAAGTAATTATCAAGAGGTTGACCATGGGCTTTTATACATTTAATTTTCCTGGAAAATCTAATGCTAGAGATTTTTCCAAGAGATATTTTCACAAAACTGGCACTTTGCTACAGTGTTTCAATTCAACAAGTAATTCTGTATTAATTTTAAAAAAAGAAACCACAAAAGAAAATAACCAAACAAACAACCCTCTACCATCAGACTGAAAAAATCCCAGCCCTTCCATAATATAATATCTTTACAATCTAGAAAAACCACAAAACAGTCCAATGCATACTCAAAACAATATCAAGTACTCAATGTTAGTCAAATCCTCAAATTGTATTAGTCACACTAAGTTGTGCAATGCAAAAACTATGTCTGAGAGTCCTTCTTCATGAGGCTTCTTCATCTCAGGTGTCAGGAAGGATCAACTGCAGAATTAGAGACTGAAACTATTAAAGCATAAATATCCATTCTAAGAGTATTATTGAATTTGGCTTCTAAATATCTATTACCAGCAGAGATACCCGGAGACAGATATTCAATCATTCATTCTCTGCTCAGACAATGAGTTTAACCATCCATTGAGTTGTCCATTCACTGATTCAGGATCAGTGAAACTTGCTTTTGATGTACTGCACACTTGACTAACTGTTCTTTGCCTACAGATAAAATTTTATGTCATCATCTTTTTTTACTGGAGAAAATTTTGTCAGTATTGTCATAGTATTATATGAGAGAAAATTTTTTTGAAAGCCACACTGCTGTCACATGACATGTTAATATTGGCCCAGGATTACCAATATGAGAACAAGTCTTAGAAGGTGCGTCAATTATTAAGGCTTGTCTCAAGTTTTACAGCATTTTTTTAGGGTCCATTCACAATTTCTTATACTTATCTGAGCTTTAACCACTTGTGTAGGCTTTTTTCTGCCAAATATCTGATTCTGTCGTCACACTTTGTAAAAATGTCAAGAATGATGGAGCTATTTCTCAGTCTGATGTAAAGAAATAAAAACCTGCTAACTAATCCTTTGTAAATTTTTTTCACTGAAAAGCTTTGTAGAGACTTTAAATGGAAGAATATTACTTTAACTTAAATATTTGATATTTCATGTTATTAATAAAAATATTAAAAGTCCATGCAAATTTAACCAAATTAGGAGACAGAAGCACATTAGGGCTTTGAGCCAGTAGAAAGAAAGGAGGAAGAAAATACAGATATGAAAAGAATAATACATAACTGAAAGTATGCTTCTTCTAGATGGTGCTATTGCTTTGCTCTTGTGGGAAAAAAACCTTTCAAGAAAAAAATTGATTGTGATAAATTAATTAAGTTTTATATGATTGTTATACAAATGAAACATATTATTAGGATATAAAATAAGTTCATACATAACATACCTAAATTCCAAATTTTTGTTATATTTATGTTTTCAGGTACTTTTTATGGTAATTTTCAATTTCATGCATATTGCCATAAGTAAATTACATTATAGCAATTAATACTATCATTTGATTTCATCTCTAAAACTTATACCAAAATGAGACTTTGACCACAGAAAACTTTCCTTTTTCCATTGACAGTATTAAAAAGTTTGAAAGCCAGAAAATACTCCTAAAACCCTCTGGGATTTGCATGTACATATGACTGCACAGACATCAGAATTGAAAAAGGTCTCCAAGGGTCAAATAGGAAATGGTTTATATCAGAGAAATGTTCTTTATAGAGGTATTTACATTTATCAGCATTTATAGTATCCTGCTCCATTCTTAATGATCAGAATGTGTTCCCCTCTGTTCAGGTGCCTAATTTCTTTACATGGGTTTAAGAATAAAGGCTCCAAAAGAAATAAATTGAGGGATTCAGAAGCATAAGTGTTCAGAAAAGCTGTATTTCAAGATTGCTTACCTAGCAAAAATACTAGGAAGACAGTATTGATGTAATCTATTCAAAACATTACATGGCTCCTTTACTGCAGTCTGTGAGCTTCTCAAAGCTTTCATTGTATTTATTTTCAAGTCTTTACAGAGTCATAAGAAAATAAAGCTGAGAGGGGCTTTAAGAGATCATTGAGTTCTCTGGCACAAGGCAAGATGAACTGTATTATTGTCATTCCTGATGCATGTTTATGTAGCCAGTCCTTAAATTCTCTAGTGAAGGAGACAACACAGTCTCAGTGGGAAATTTCTTTCCATGCTTCAGTAACCTTATTAATGCTAATATTCAACCTGAATCCTTCTGGGTGCAAATCCAGATCCGCCATATACTGACAAAATGACATGAGCCCGATGAGTGTGTTTAAGCAACACCAGACTTTGGCTTTACACTACTCAGGGTGAAGTGATGCTGCTCAGTTGAAGTTTACTCCTTCATTAAGGGAACTAGATTTTTCACTTTAACATTATGATCAGTCTATTATTTGGCTCAGAGATCACAAAAGAAGAGTGCAAGAAGAGAGTTATGCCAAAACATAAGCTGCATGTTTAGCATTCCGAGTTCCTCCCTCTAAATTACCTGCAGAGGAACAGTTTGCCAAACTATTGTCTCTGCAAGCTTCTATATGGGATACTTTAGGTGATTTCTCAGCAGTTTATGGAAAGCATTTTAGTTAAGTTACAGCACCTGTGGTGCTTATGGTATAAGATATAATATGTCAACACATACCTGAGACATTTGGGTTGCCAAGTATTCCTTTTTCATTTTCCTCTTGGCTGCCTCATGCAGCACAAGACAATGCTCCTCACTACTGCTCACCTTACCCGGTTGGGTTGCTGCTTCTAGTCAGGATTTGGCTCTCATTGCCCATTTCTGCATAAAGCTTTAATAAGTAAGAAAAAATATAAATTGCAAAATAAACACATAGGTATTTATGCTTTAAGCACAGCATATAATATTAAGGTACAGTCTAGCACAAGGGCCTATAATCATAGCACGCTTGTTGGAATCTAAAAAATTACCAGATACTCCCTAAGTTTTCTAGCAAGTTTTCTAATAACTGAAAGATACAACCAGATGATGGCATTTGTGAAAATAGTAAAGGAATAGTCATCAGAAATCATTCAAGTTCACTTTCAAAAATATCAGAAACTCACCTGCAATACAGCAAAGGAAAAATTACAGGTGGGAACATTTCTGAGAGAATTCAAAAGTTAATTTAATAATGCTCTGAGAGTTATAGCATGTTGATCTTCTTTGTATGATATCTGTTACAAAATGTATACTGTCCTTAACTGCTCTTTGAAATGCACGTTAAGAAATGGACCTACGTTCATCATTAAGTTGTCTTTACCCTTTGAAAATGAATTATCTCAATTTTAAAAGTCTTATTGAACAGCTGGAATTTCCACACTAGGTCTGAACCGAATCAACATATCACTCGTTTCATTTAACGAAATGCTGCATTTGCTGAAAAAATCCACCACAAGCCAATTCACATTCTGAGTACCAGAATTAATAGTATTGGTATTGGATTTCATACTATTTTCAAAATCAGAACTACATGATGTAGTTGAAAAGGGAGTGTGTTTATTTAGGTTCCATTGTTTCATAGTTTAATGAAAACCTGACAAGTCAGATATATAAGGCAGATACAGAAAATGTATAGCATATGTGTGAAAGCCAAAGTTTTATCAGAAAAAGAAGATAAATTCTATTTATTGGTTTTCCTTACAAAGGAGGTGAGGATTTTCCCTCTCTGCAACTATTCTTTATGAATGAGTTCAAAGTACTGCATAAACCAGAGTTGGTTTTAGGACCAACTAGTGGTGACCATAGCAAGACCAGTTTGTGAAAGAAAGCTGGATAATGAGCTGGATAATGAACTGGATAACTATAGCTCAGTCTGAGATCAACAGTGGGCAAAATGATAGAAACAAGAGGTGACCTGAGGATAAATACTGCATTTGTAGAGCAAAGACATGTCTGATACATCCACCAGAGTCCTCCAAGACAGTAATAAACTTGTGAGAAAATAAAAGGCAATTTGGTTAATAAAGTGTTCTTGCCTTTTCAGTATATTCTGCACAAAAGTTCACAGATAAACTAAGATGTCAGAAATGCCAGGCAAGATTTGCCCATGGTAAGAAACAAAACATGGGAATTAATGGTCAGTTTTCACAACTATAGGGACTTCTCAGAGGGACCTTTTTGGATCTCTGTTGTTAAATATGTTCACAAATAAATCTGAAAATGATGTGATATAGCTTTTTAAAAATACAATATCATGCAGAAAGGTCAAAGCTGAATGTGCAGTATTACAAAAGGACCTTATAATATTTGAATGATCATCGAGAAACTGAAAGATAAAGTGTCAGACTTTTTCAAATGAAGTAACACAAGGTAGTTAATTTTAAAAAAATCACCCAGTGACATACACACAATAAAAGACTCTCCTCTATTATGATAAATGAAAGAGCTCTTGAAGTTTTTGTAGGTAGCCCCTTGAAATTATCAGGTAGAATTTTCAGGTGTCAAAAAGACAAAATGACTGTTAGCCACCATTAGGAACAGAATAAAAAGTATATAGGAACTTGGTTATAATGCACATTCTTACAGGCTACCTGTAGTAATGTTCATCTCATCTTGAAAAAAACTTACATTAAAATAAAAAAATATGGATCAAAATATAGGAAGTGTGTTGAGAGAAACCGAGTAGTTTCTATAGGCTTGGAGAGAGACTACTGACAGAAGATAAGATGGAGACCCCACAGGATTATTAGTGACATGCAATGGGTGAATTGGGAGACCTGGAGTATAAGACTCCTATTTCTTTTTTTTTTTTTAAGAAGGTGCTGTTAATGATTGTGAGGGACATGACATTGAACAAGATCTTAGTTTTATGCAATGCATAATGGTTTTAAATTTTGTTATTAGCATGCTTTTCAGGCTCTGTTAAAAAAAAAAAAAAAAGGCATGTAAAATAGTATTTGCATGCAACCTGTATAAGTCTTAAAAGAAGGAAATTTTTACCTGAACTGGTCATAACACATGAATAGCTGGTCAACTACTGGCATTTACTGGACTTTCATTGGGTCTTTGAAACTACCTGTTTATCTGTCAAGTGCTTAGTTAAATTAACTGATACAAAAGACCTGAAAGATTTTTTTCCCCCCGTGTTCGCGAAGGCAGGTCACAAGGGCTTGAAATACTCAGATTCTCAAGCATCAAGGGAGTCTTGACAAGAAGTCTTCTTCTACCTTGGTGACTACAGAGCTCTTGCAATATTTGAGGCTTTCTGAGTTGCTTGGAAGTCCCAAGGGCTCTTTGTCTTCCTAAGTGCCCTTGAATTGGAGTTTTCACATTCTTCCCACTCCAGGGTGAGCAGGAAGATTCTCTCTTGGCCAAACACCCTTCCTGGGGTATCTGGAGTCCCTGTTTTAATACTGAGTAGCTACACAGTCTGGAAATGCTGACTTTCAGACTCACTGTCAGGACACCAGTAATGTCCCACAGACGGTGCTTATTCTACAGTTTGAGTAAAAATATGTAGTGGGATACACAGCTTTAGTGCTTGAAATATATACTTTGTTATTTTATCTGAGTAATTTCCCAGAGGCAAAATCTCAGCTTAAATTTAATCAATATAGGGGTTGAACTGTTAATGCAACAGCTGAGGTCTGCTACCTACTGCTGTGAAGAATGCAAGAAAACTTCAGCAAACCAAACAAACCCCAAAATAGCCAACAGACTAAAGCTCAGAACTTAACAGAAACTTTACAGAAAAATTACCAGGTTGGTTATAATAAAAACTTCACTTTGAGTCAAATATTTTATCTGTTCCATAATCACATGTAAAATAGATCTTGTTTCGGTTTTGTATTTTTTTCATAATGACACATTGAAGCACCATATTTAAAAGAGAGAGAATGAAATTCACTTTCTTTGTATCCTCAAGGTGAAAAAGGAAAGAAATGTAAATAATTCATAAGTTTTGCTGTTATTTTGTCCTCAATGTACTCTGAATTTACATGTATTTTGAGTGCATTGAATGATAACCCAAAATCTTGCTATCACCACAACATACAGTGCAATACTCTTAGCTACACATTGGGGGAAAAAAAACCCCAACTATTTAAATTCGTGTTTTCAAGCCTCTTATCCTTAATCACAGTCAGAATTTCCTTTATTTTCTTGATTTAACATGGACCCATAACTGATATTCATGTTTTCCCTTGTGTTTAATTACAGACTTACTGGATTCTTCTTTTAAATAACTTTGTGTTTGGACACTGCAGCTTGGAGGAGAGCAAACGTTCTATTATTTTATGACTGACTAAGTGAAGAGAGAACATAATGGAGAGAAAAATAAAATAATTCTGAAGATGCCAGCTCGTAAGTTTATTTTATTATGGGCCTACAGATGTCATAGATTAAAGGGAAATATTTGCTTCATTATGAACCGGTCATTTTTAAGAACTGCATTAGTAAAGTTTGGACATATTCCAGAGTAACCAGAACTCTTTTTGGAATGTCTGTCAGAAATGTGCTTTCATTCTCCTACAGTGCAAAAGGAAGCTCATTCTCTCTTGAAAATCTAACATACCTGTTCCATCTGCCCTTCTCAAACTATAATGTTGATGTGGACAATCTGATTTGAATCACATGGCCGATCTTGAAGATTTGTCATGTTTTCACAGGTAAAATAAACACATTTTAAAAAAGAATATATGCCTTGGCATTGTAGTTGTGTGTCATCAATTACAGGAGTACAGTGAGATTTTTTTAAAATTTATTAAATTGTGAAATAGTTGTGGTAAGAAAAATAATGAATAGTGCAAAATTTGATTGTTACAGGATACTTTACAGAAAACAATTTTGAGTGGATTACACTGGGTGAAATTCTAAAGAGCTATTAATGAACAACCATCTCACTGGATTAGAAATCATGAAGATCTTATCTTCAGCATTAATGTAGTATCAAGCTCTTTCAAAGACATCATAAGAAAAAAGTTTGAATGAGGATGGACAATCATTTGCCACATATTGCACATTAAAGATGTAGAAGTACAAGATGTTTTTAATCTTTAGAGTTGCAGAATCCTGAGATACATCAAAAAGATGCAAACCACATGATGACACGTGAAGAGAAACAGATTTAAATTACAGACTTAAATTACAGACTACCCACTTATCAAAATACAGCCAAGATGACTTCATGATCAATTGACCCATGAAGAAAATACATTATTACACAAAGATTTGATGATGGCCAAAGCTCTTTGCAAAATACAACGTATGTATCACAATCTTGTTCCTCTCTTTTCCTAATGGCTACCCATACCAATGGTACAGGGTGGGGAAAATGGAGAGAGACAGTTTGACCAGAAGAAAATATAGATTATCATTTTATGCAAGATACAAAAACCTGTTCCTCTGACCTTGAGGTAGTGAAAGCTGACTAATTAGTCTTCTCTGCTTTGGCAGCTACAGTTGAATGTCCTTGGGGCAACTAGTGTGTGGCAATTTATCTCTGCAATCTTTAGTAGCTTGAAAAATGAGATTATAAGATATATGTAGGGTTTTGTCTAGTGCTCATGTGGTCACAAGAGTGTCTTACATTGTCAGATATATTAACATAATGTTAGTGTTTCAAAACCATCAGGGTATTCCATAATGCGAAAATACTCTGTGAAGAAATAGCCTTGAGCGGATAATCCACAGGATAGTCATAGCAAAAAGAGAATATAGCTGTTTCAGAAGGTAATGAAAAGTCAGACAAGATTTCATTTAGCAATTACACAAGCATACACTCATTTTGGAATTTTTCACATGGTGTCAAATGCTGGTGGTGTCAAGAATAATAAGAACAGTTCTGAATATACTATAAAAAGGTCATGCAGGAAAACAGACATTGCTAATAGTATAGTCACATGTTGGGGGATGTGAAAGCTTTGATAGTGATTTATTTATGAGGGATTCAATATACAAGCTATTCAAGTACCAGTTCATGGGTAAATGCCACTTAGAATGTTGTTAAAGACAGCCTAGTTATGGTGACATGAATGGTAAATTGATATTAATAGCAGGTCCTTGGCCCTTTTCTTGTTACAAGTTGAAAATAAGCAACTACTTGAGTTTCTGGTGTCTTGTGAAGTACCAAGTGACTGCTGTAATCCTCTCTAAAGCTGATATAGATCATTGCCTTAAGCTATAAGTTCTGTAAATAGAACAGCAGAAAATAATAATTGAATTCTTATTACGATTTATCTCCATTTTCTGAATCAAAATAAAATAGAAACCTTTGATTACTTTATGTGTGTGCTTTTAAGTGTAAAGGTTAGGGTATTCACTTGGATGATAAGATTTGAAACAGGTTTTTTGTCTCCACTGAAAAAAATCTCACTCAAAATATCTTATATCTGCAGATCATGACCTTGAGCAATCAGCCTGTGATAACATTTTCACCAACAAGGAAACAATGCAATACAATAAAAATGTTCTGACATAAGATGAGGTCAGAGTTACTTCTTTCTGAGCACATTTTTGTCTCAGTCTCCACTGTGATCTATTTTTATCAAAACACTTTCAGAAGACCTCCAAAAGTTACAGCCAGTATACGTTTCCTGGCACAACTTTTTTTCTTTCAAATGCATTAAAGCAAGAGTTCTCTGTCATATGGTTTAATAGTTCATATTGAAACAAGTCTGATCATATTTACTGTCAACAGGGCGTTATGCTTCCATTCATTTGCATTTAGTACACTGAATTGTAAAAGTACATAATGTTAGGATCCAAGAAACAGCTATATAGCCTAATTCTATTCATATTCTCAAAATACTTTCTGAAACATTTATGGTCATATGTGTTTATGACTCGGAAAGTGTCCTGCATGGGCAGGTGAGAGCACAGCAAACTTGAACTCAAAAATTCCCTGCAGGAGCTCAAGCTACCACGCAATATCAACACCAGCAGCTTGTATTAGTTACTCTGTGCACCATAACTTGCATTTCACTCATATATGGATTATTACCCTTGCATGCAGTTCTATTTTGAAACACATCGAGAATGACAGGTGGAAGTATTGAAAGTTATTTTCTTCCTGACAACTTCACATTTCTCTTGCTAGACCCACTTGAGATGAATCTCTATACATTTAAGTTCAGGAATAACTAAGGAGACCATTCTGTGTTTACCAGCTGAATAATTTCAGTCTTAAGGGAAAATCAGCGTTAATTCAATATGGGTCTAGATGCTTATCCTATTAAAGAAATACATCCATAGAAATAATTTAAAATGTTATGGCAGTTTTGCTCATTTCAGAAAGGTACAACATTGTGCAGGTATTTGTGTTTAGGCACTAATTTTAATTATTTGAGCCATCTTACTTTCTTTGTCCAATGAAAGTCTGGAAGAAGGAATGGGGATTATGTCCTAGGCAATGCCCAGTAATTTTGCAGAGACAAAGCCAATTTCTGAATTTACCAATAGGTCTTAACAAGTAAAGAGATGTGAATGAATGAAATGTTTATGTGAACAAAAAATATACAAAAATGCACTAACAAAAAACTTTTTCTTCACCTCAGTATCCTAATTTTTACAACCTACATATTTTAAGCATAGTAGCCTTTTTCTCAAAATTACAGTTTTGTGACCTTACTGTCTTCCATTTAGGGATGTCCAATTTATTCCTAAATGGTTTTAGAAAAGCAGAACTAGTACCTTCCCATTAACAAACCCATGTAAATAGGCCACCTGAAAATGAGTCATAAACCATCAAACATTACAAAAAGAATAAACCATATGTTAAGGTTCTGCAGAGAGCATGCTTAATAGGCAAATCAGACAAGTCAATTCCTTAAATTATAGGCAGACAGAAATTTCTTGATTGGAAAGAGGAATGAGAAAAATTGTCTCAGTGCTATGTAACATAGGTTTCTAATATCCAGAGAAATCATCTGCTGTGAACATTCAAAATTCAATTACCCAAATATACATTGGATTTATTGCTTAGTTCTACTGCATTTTCAATGCATTTTGTTTCAGCAGATTTTCTGTCAGTAAAAAATCAGTATCTTATTTCTAACTGCATTGCAGTAATTGCAAAAATCGTTTCATTTTATTGTACAAGGTGAGGTGAAATACACCAAAACTCCTTTAACTTCTTCTGTTCATGAGCTACTGTGTAGTAGTTTTGCCCTCTAAAAATCCTACTCTCTCCATGACTAATGTAGTGTCTCACAGTACATTAAGTGTGAGTAGTTCTTACCAACAGTGAGAAGTCTGTCTCAAGTATGCTACATCTTCTTTGGTTTAGATTATTAGGCTTATTTCAGTGTGGAGTGGTAGCCTTTGGCTGCAGAGCTCTCACTATATCTTTTCATAATCTGATTTCAGGAAAGGGATTTATAAAACCAATAAATATATATCTAACAAGGAGACAAATTGGTAGACAATGTTTTGTCTCTTGTTGATCTTATTTCTCTTCAGGCCTTTGGCAACAAGTGTAAACTTTGCCTTGATTATTAAAGGCAAACTCCGGTTTGTATTTACCAAAACAATGTTTGTTTATATTTGGGTTTTTTTCCCCAATAATACTTTGATTATAATCTTTTCAGGTTTTGCCACACATGACAAAGAAAGATTTTTTGGTAGCATAATCCATGATACACAGTATAAGTTCTCCATAACATCAGGCATCAAAGTGCTCTCAGATTTTTCTGTTCTTAGATGAGCTGCAGTAGCACTTTGCAAGAGCTATGGAAGGTATATGAGATATGAGAGATTTGCCTTTTTTGTTTTTTTTTTTTTTTAATAGCACACAAAAGAAATCTGGAAGCTTTAGAAAAAGCAAAACATAAATATAAAAAGTGAATAGAAAAGTATTATTTATAATATATCCATTATCCTTTTGAAGATTGCTAAGATCCCATTAACAATTAATTGGTTGTTCTTGATTTATTCCCTCAGGTTGCTCTTACTACTTTTCTAGAATATTAAAATTATTCAGCCTTTGCAATCCTTCCTGTCATCTTGATAATTTTATCAAGACATTTCTTATCCTCAGACAATTACTGTTATGTTACACAGCAGATTCCTGGTAGCTCCTTTAGGACTGCAGTAGACATATACTATGACAAATGAAATTATAAAAATGCATGGCTTGATTAAAATCTTTATTATACTGGAATAGTAGGAAAAACATATTTTTGCTATTTACCTTTCTTTCCAATCAATGACCATACAATATATTTTAAAGATAAATTTTATAACTTCTCATACAATTAATATTCTTTTATAATCGATGATAAATTTGTAATTATTCCTTCAATGCAAGGTTTCTGTTTACTATCCATTTATTTAAGTGTTTATGTGTGTGTTCATAAATACAGAGTTTATCACTGACATCAGAAAGTCTGGTTTCCTTTTGCACACGAAATTGCTTTTAGACACGGGCAGACACAGACCACTGTCAAGAGGAAAAACTACTTAACTACAAGTCATTGTCTAACATTATGTCTCCATATGCAAACTCTAGGCCAACTTCTTCTAAACTGCTGTACTTGCAACTGTAAAGTAGTAAGGAAAAAAAAAGCACATAGAATAGAAAAAGATGTTTTGAATTGACATGGGAACTCTTGGTTCAGCGAGAGTTGAAAAGAATATGCCAAGGTGGGTTTAAGGATACTCTTTGCTCTGATAACTACACGTTTCAGAAGAGACTGAAATTATAGAGAAGATGAAAAGAGATGTTAGTCATTAACACTTCAAACTTTCATGATGAGTAGTCTGTTCCAAGTGTTAGTGGAACACATAATGATTGCGTATGATTCAAAATGCTTTTTGCAAAATACATATAAAAGCTGGTCCTTGCTTTCTTCTCAAGGGGAAACTGGTAGGACCTGGATATTAGTGAACAGAAGGAAGGAGAATAGACTCCTTATTTGTTAGACAAAATATGTAGTGGCCTTGAGGCTTTCAATTATGTAAGAGCTAGTATTCACACTATAAATGGCATCACTTCTGATTCAAACATCTTGGTATACTAGTTAAAACAAAAAGTTATAATTCAACAAGTGCAAGTAACAAGAGAGTTGTCTGCAAAAAATGTCTTTGCTTTACTATTCAAGAATAACAAAAGAATATTAAAAAAATGATTTTTTTTTTTTTTTTATTATTATACAAAGAGTTAGTTAAATATGAGCAATGATCCCAATCCTTAAAATAGTTAATGGCCATTCAAAACTAATGAAAAAGGCAAGAGGATTTGTCATTTATTATGTATAAATTAATATCCTAAATGCAACTTCTTATTACATGTATAGCAGATTTCATCAAAGCTATAAGGTTTTTAGCTCTCTCTATGGCATTGGTTTGAATCTGCAAAGCCCTTAATGAGATGTAACAACAAGTGATTTCATAGTACTGAAGTGGGATAAGTGTAAGTCTGAAACAGAACTTAGGTTTATGTCATTTGCTAACACTGCACAAAGAGGTAATTCAATGTTTAAAGGAATTACCTACTGCCTTCAATCAAATGTCAGCCTGGCTGTACTGGGCAATGAAAGACGCAATTTTTATGGTATCCTATGATAATCTGGTTCTATGGTAGCTGCGTATAAGTACCATAAACATTCTTAATAAGGCCAAAATCTTGCTCTGCTCCAAAATGATGGAGTGCAACATGTAAAGACTATCATCATAAGAGAAATAAGGCTTTATGATTTCAGTCAGTCACAAATGACCCACAATTAATTTTAAAATCAGAATTTAGAAAACAGAAGGGCATAGAAGACGGTAATGGAGAGGAAATGTGTGGAAAAGAAGGGAAGTGTAGGACAATAGAAGTCTTCGGTCTCATGTTCCAGGTGAGTTCTTCAGATGGATTGTAGACTGTAAGAAAAGCAAGCCTTCTCTCAAGTTTTGACTAGAGAGGTGCTGCTGGTACTGCCTTTTGAACCAAGAAACGCATCTAAATTGCCAAGTTGTGAATGTCAGAGGACCCTCAGTGTAAACATAGCATCAAAAAATTATCAAATTTTGTCAGATAGAAATGTGACACATTTCAGAAATACTGGCTTGTAAGGGTCCTTTTGACATTAAAATTTTGTATTTTAGATATGCTGAAACCTCTGCAGCTATGAGCAGATTTTAAAAAAATTGGATTTTGAAATCTAAAAGGCAATTATCAGTGAAAAATCTTTGTCTCAGTAATTTTATCTCTGTCTTATTTTAAGACATCAAAAACTGTTCAAAATAAATAAATTCCAGCACTCTTCCTTAGGGTAATGGGACCTTTGAAAATATTTTAACATATTCATTTAAATTTATTTCACCGCCATTTCAGATATGAGTGGCTACTAAATGATGGTCTGCATAATAGTACTTAAAGTTTCCTTCACATGCTAGAAGTTTTCCTTACAAAGCCATCCTTGCCTACAAAGTAGTAGAGTCACTCAAGGAGAAAGGCAAGAAAACACTTTAAAACTGGTTTTGCAAAGGCCTTTAAAAGCTGTGGAAAACCTGAATACACAATGCAGTTTGTCTAGCTCTTATTGTATTGGATACATTTGCACTCAGTGAAGTAAAAACTAGATTAAATTAAGGTTATATATTCCATAATTTGAAATAAAATGTTCATGATTGCACAGTTACATGAACTATCAAAAAAAAAAGATCCAAAAGGTGTTTAAGTAGGCTATTTAAGCGTAAAAATGATATTTGGGATCCTGTATTTCTTTCACTTAATAAAAATAGTGATCCAGGACATTCTGCGTGTTTTTTATCAACAAATAGCCACAGTAAGTTACTGACCTGTCATATTTTAGGTTTGTCAAGTGACATGCAAGGACTGAGGCATGTTGTCCTGGCATTTCATTTAGATATTCTGGGACTAATGGGTCAAAATTTAATTTCCCCCAAATTTTCAAAATTTGATTTTAATAACCCTATACCTTTTAATATTAAAATGCCAACTTTAGGTGATTTAACTTAAGGATGGGGTTCAAAAGCTAACTCCGAGTCTGGTTTCTACTTCTAAGGTTTTGAACTATGCTAAAACCCTCTGAGTTCCATTCTTCCCAGTGCATCCTTTCTCTCCTTCTGCTTTACCCATGACTTGCTCTTGTTTCATGATCAGATTTTGTTAGCAGTGATATTGTTTTCAACTTTTTAACCTGTGAGAAAATATTCTGGTCTTTTGTGATAAGTGGACAGGGGAGGCATACCTTTGCCACTGGAAAAGTTGAGCTACATAGTGCCCTGTTGTAGCAAGTAGATGGCTTTGAAGAGCTTTGCAGTTTGAAGTGATTGTTGGGAGTGCAACAAAAAAACCAGGAAAATTAGCCAGAGAGAAGCAAAAAGAATTAGCTCGAAACTTCATTAAAACTTCAGACAACGTAAGCTATCACTGTCTCTACAGGAAGAAGCTTTTCTTTTCTTCAGTCTAGCAACTCATTTCTGCCTTTGCGCTACACTGAACTACATGTAGGATCTGATCAAGCTTTATATTTTTATTTTTCTTCTTGATTTAGTTCACCATTTAACTACCAACTCACGGTGAAAGTTGGTTTTGTTCAGAGAGGAACTGCCAAGGTGTAAGTGAAACTCAAAACTGAAAAAAATTGGTTTGATTGAAAATTTATTTGGCTGGAAATTGACTTGATTTTTGTATTGAAATTGATGAATATCTCACTCTTAACAGATCAGGTTTTCCCAGCAAATACCGGTTTTGCAAGCAAATATCTCAAACACAGTGAGGCCTTTATTACTTGTTTCTGAGACATTTCTGAGTCACTTTGGAAACAGGCTAGCATGCTAGCAGCCAGGAAAGTTTTGCTGGGTGAAGGCTATAATAAAATGGTCAATGGGTTATTAAACTCATTGATGTCAGAAGCAGAAGAGCCTCAGGCATACCAGGGTGCAGAATAATAACTGGAAAACTGTTATTTACCGTGTACACCTTTTGGCTCTCTAAAAGTCTTTCATGGGAAAAATCTTGATGAGTTTATTGACTGAGTCCAGCCAAACAAGAAATTTAGGAGCCCATTACTCTATTGGACATAACCGTCAGGAAATTGATAGTAACACTTTGAAATAATAAATAAATTTAGTTATGGGGGTTTTTTTTCCTCCCTAAAACCTCTTACAAAACCATTTCTCTCTTAGTCATCCCTGTGTGTATATCTGTTTGTCTGTTGTAACTAAAGAGATTTATTTCTTCATTATATTTGAACAAGTCCTTTGATAACCACTGGCTTAAACAATTTGACAAGTAGCTAAGCCACCTTCTTGTTTGTGTGCATACCTGTGTGTTGCACTTCTAGAAATCTTACTGAATCAGTGAAAATGAAATAGCACTAGTGATTACTCAGATCAGTCACTGTAACTGGACAGAGAGCAGTGATCCACACCTCTTCGTTTTGTCTTCTTTAATTGCAGTTTAATCTGTTCAAAAGCCCTTGAGTTGAACTGTGGAAATCAAGGTCATATATCTGCAGTTGTATTTGTCATATAGAGCAAAACTGTCAGCACTTAGCTTCCTGTATGAATAGACACCAACTGACTAATTTCTGTTTGTGTTCAAAGCACAAGTTAAACACTTTGTAATTCTCTGATCTTATCTCAAAGATGATTCTTGTAATTATCAAACACAATTCTTTATAAAGTTTCAGTTGTGGCAATACAGTAGCACACATTAGCTTTTCCCTTACTCCTTTAACAAGCACAGAATATTGTTCTCCTATGAGGTTATACTCTGTTAATACTGAATCTTGTGGGGAAATAAAACACTTTTCTTCCTAAAGAACTCACTGGAGATTGATAGCAAGTATCACATCACAAAGCAGACTTCATACTCATAAAATTGTAAATAATTTTACCATATTTCTTCCTGTTTGTAATGTAATATTTCACTGCAGTTCCTATTTCATGTATATTTCTAGTCTGGATCCTGATCATTCCTCATCTAAGAGTTTAAACTGTGCAAAACTCCATCAAAAATAGGTACAAGGGCATTGTCTTAGTATTCTAAATTTTTTTGTTTCTATTTTCCCTGGAAGAGGTGGAGGGAAACCAAAGGAAATTTAAAAAAAACAATGCAAGTGAGAAACAAGTTAAATATTTCTACTAGTTGACAAATTCCTATACCATAGAAATCAGCTCAAGCAGTTACATTCACACCCAAAGCTGTAAGGGTGCAAAAGACTGAAATTCAGAAAGGTTTGCATGTAGAATTTTAGTTCAGCACACTGTAAATATAAAGCTGTCTGTGTCTGTGCTATGATAGACTTTAGATCATTAAAAAAAAAGCCAAAAACAAAACAACGAAATAAGACCAAAACACCCAAACCCAAGACCACAAAACCACCCTAACTCAACCACAAAACTCCCACCAAAACCCAAAACCAACGTCCCGCCTCAACTACTGTAAATTATAGACAGGTTGTTGCAGCAATGATTTCATACACATTATTTTCTAAAATTTAATACTAATAATCAGGGGTACACAGGCAAAGTTTACACAGTGCTGACAGTGTGCATGAATATGTTAATTAATTGTTATTCAAGAACCAGAATCCTATTTAAAATTTGCATTAGCATAGGTTTTCATTTTCTGTTCTGTACAACTCCTTCAGTGATTTGTGTTGTTAACTAAAACTCGAAGGCAGATATGTGGTTTCAAAAGTTGGCAGTATACACCCTATGGATTTCCTACATAAATATTTTAAAGAAATCAATTGTATGCATCAATATCACTGATGCAAGATGCTATTAGATTAATATTCTGGAAAGTTCAAAGAATATCAAAGAAAATTACAAGAACGAGGGTTTATTCCTTTGGACTGGAAGAGAAAATAAATCTATTGGCAACCAGTTTGGTAAGACTGTGACTTAATCAGGAATTAGGAGCACAAGGAGTTTTGGAATTCTTGAAAAATCTGAAGTAAGAGTTTTGTCCAATTCTCTTTGTTCAGGTTGTTTCCTTGAAATTTTCAGGCCTGAAGAATGATAATTAGGATGATACTTTAAATCAAAATACTATACCTGGTGAGGTTTGACCTTGATTCAAGAAAGCATTTCATACGTGGTCTTAAATAAGAGGATCATTCCCTCCTATTTCATAAAACTCCTATTTTATTATTAGGTATACCTTAATTTTTTTGTGTTCTTTATCTGCTCTGCTTGCTCTCTCCAGCAGTCTATTTACCAGTGGTAGTTCTTTTCATATTTACAAAGAATTTGGGGATTTTATCTGTGTCTAGTAGTACGGACAAGTAAGAAAGAATGAGGAATATCAACTTAAGCCCAACAGATCCTTTAGGTAATAAGTGATAAACCACTGGGAAATTGCTTTGTAAAATCTCTCTAAATATAACAGCCCATTACTAGATCTAGGAATAGAGCATTTCCTTTCAATACTCCCCTTAAAGCCTGCATAAAAATTCAGAAACATTGATCGACATTTAAGGACTCTACAGAGACCATTTGAGAGAAAGAGCATCCTGGGTATCTGTTCAGGCACAAAGTGATCCCAATTTTAGCAGCAAATGAATCTCATGACAGACAGCTGTGTTTAAAATGTTTAAGGAAGGACAGCTTTCTTCTTCGATTTTTTTTTTGGTTGCTTGGTCGGTTGGTTGGGGTTTTTTTTCTTTTTTTTTAATTTTAAATACAACAGTTTGGACTTTGTACTAAACAAAATTTTCAGGGAAAAAGGCTTGGCACATTTACACAGCAAGACATCAAGATTTCAGTTTTTATGTCCCTCTAGGATACACTGCTGTCTAAAGAATTCACTCTAAGTTACTACTTTGCTCTCCTACAGGTAACTGAGTCTTTCAGTAACTGAAAAATGAAAAGGAACATTAGTAAATTTTATACCATATTGACTAGAAAAGGTATGAACAATTGGTGTCCAAAAATCTGAGTCCTATTTGGCATTTTTAAATGAAAAGAGAAGCAAAAATGAGAAACTTCAGTTAGTTCTGCCCATTCCATATGTACAATGCTCTACATATATGTTGCAGTGCTTTGAACAAGATTGTCTTCCTTGTAAGTTGAATATGGCAGGACTTATAGACTACACATGAATACTTTGTTCATTTTTTAACTTGGTTTTTATGACTGAGAAATCTGGAAAGTGAAGGAATCAGAAAAATATTAGGAAGACTCAGGCTACTGGGAAGCAAAACACTAGACCTCATGCCACAAATTCACAAGGAATAAGAGGTTTTTTACCATCAGTTTTCATGCTTTGTACTTTGAAAGGACTTGGGCACATGACCAAATTTCTCTAGGAATAACAATGTACATCAGCTGATCTCTGCTAAAATTAGCATCCTCCACCCTGTCATGCTCGGCAAAGCTGGCAAAGCTGAACAAAACATATCTAAATGTTTCCACATAAAAAATATATAAAGAAATAAACAAGCTATATACAGATTATAGAAAATTCAGAATCAGGAAGGAATAGCCATTCTAACTGGCAGAGGATTTTTATTTTTTTTTAGAATGCCACAAATAGGAACTATTTCCATTTTGACAGCTGCTGTCTGTTATCTTGTAAAAATCATACTTCTCCATAGAGATTATTACAATATTATCACAGTTATGAGTAGGACAGATCTAAGAAGGTAAATACTAAGGAAAAAAATCAGAGACTGACAAAAGAAATTAGTAGTTGAAGAAATACAGTTTCTACCCACTGCGAATACACAGTAATGCACTCTCACGCTTCTGCTCATTCGTCTAAATCTAGAATGCACTAGTTACTCATTCCAGGGATGACAGGTGGAAAGAAAATCAGACAATTATTGGTACAAATATTATTATAAACATGCTTGTTTAAAGCGTGCACTGCTACAAACTTGTGTCTTTGGTTTCAAAGTCAAGCAGGTGAGTTCAGTGCTAGCCCGTCAATGAACTGAGTTCTTCTAGTCTGGAGATGCTTCACCCCAACGTGAAGGTGGAATACCCATGTTCTCTGCCCACTTGCTGTGTTTCCCCTAATTTTCAAAGGAGGGACAACTACAGTGTGGGAGGGACACACAGCCCAGATGTCAGCTCCTTGTCATTACCTCTAATTAACATTTGAAGAGAAATGTGGTAAGTATAACCTACATGTAAACGAAAAGGATCTGAGTTTTGTTTTGTCTCTGATCCGAAACCTTCCTATAATCAAGCTGTTAAATGTGTAAAAAACCTCTGAGAAGATGACAGGTTCCTCACAGACTCACAAGCCCCGAATAACAGAAATTGCTCAAGTATGGTTACTCTGGACTTGTGCTTTCAAATATTTTCTCGAGTGAACTGGCAAAGGACTGTTTAATGTGCCTGAAATTATCTGCTGTGTCTGGACAAGGACTCTGGCCTCCTAAGATCAGTCATGTCTCAGAACCTTAGAAAAGTTCCATTTTATAGGACATGCAATTCACTCATATATTGAAAGTTCAATGAGAGGAGATTTATATTGCTACATCTCAAATATAACAAGGCATTTCATCCACTGCTTCTAAAAATATACGAAATTGAAAGACACCCACACACCGTATAGACAAGACTAATTTGACTAAAATTACGTAGATCCCTGCAACAGCTACTAGTGCAGTCTCCTTACCTTCTGCTGTGGTCCTTGCGCTGTGGCTGTGTTATTCACCCAGCAATGATTGCGATGCCACATTAATTCAACTTGTTAGAAGGCCTGCAATTGAAAAATATTTAAAGGAAGCAAGACAAAAGCTAAAACTCAACAGGAGTTGGCAAGTCTGACAGGAAATTATACAGGACAAGTTCCACACTGGAAGTACTCAAAGAACAAGGTGAACAGGCCATTTTTTCTGAAAAAACTGTTTAATTGAATATTTCTGCTGTGTTTCTCTAATCAAAGCCAGCCTGACAGGCCCAGAAAAAAATGTTGCTTTTCCTATGCAGTACTAATACTTATAAGCAGCTGCTGCATCCCAGATTGCATCATATCTCTCATTACTTGAAGGCTGTGGTTTGGCACCTGCAGCATACTAAATCCATCCCATATAGTAACTGTCTCTTATACAGTATAGTTGAATACTGTATTTAGTATGACTGAATTGTGTCAACAGTCTTCTGTCTGTATCTAGTCTTACATAATCTGCATTAGGCTTGTGAGTTCGGAAAGTCACATTGGCAGTTTGCCAATCCTCAAGAATTCATTGGGATTTTAAAGCTCCTAATGATCTTAGTCGATACCACTGCCAAATATTTTTACAAGTGAGTTTGGTTTGTTGCTTTTCAAATTAAAAGAAATTCAGAGAAGAGATTCTCCTAGGCTTTTAAAAGTATTTTTTTTCCTAAAATTAACTTAAAACTACTATTAAATTTAAGCAACTATTTCTCAAGTCACAAAAAAAGTAATTCTGATTCAATACCTGTAGATTGGTGGAAGTGGAGGCAATTTTCACCCTTGTACAACCTTCATATCCTCAACACTGCATTGGAGGAAGTTGTTCTCCAGACATTTACATGCAGTGCTAGAGGCAACAGCTCTAAACTACTTCTTATCAGCATAAAATGGCATTTCTTTCTAAGCAGTCTGTTTTTCTCCCAGCACTACTGTGGTATGTACTGACACAAATTCAAGTGGCAAATGAAAGACTTCAGTCTGCCATTATCTAATCTGAAGATTAGATTCCAAGATAATTACACATTTCAAATGGAAATTAGATTAAAACCTGACTGATGGTCTAATCGAATTAGAGTTCAGTTTGGTAATTCTTGCTTATTGCAACATGTTGAGAGAGTCTGGTTCGTGTAAATGAAGACTGTAACAGTATATCTGGAATACTTTACTCCCCTGCATACTTGTAGTCACTAGTTTATTTCACTTCAAGGAGATGGCTCATCCTCAAGGAGGTTAACCTGCTCGTAAGGCTCCAAGACCCTGCAAAGATTTTCTCTGAACTGACTCATTTAACTCTGTTTTACATGTTGAAATGACCACATCTATGCCTTTTCGGCTCAGTTTCAGCAACTCTTTCTCAAATGAGATATTTAAACCTTTACGCACTCTACTCACAGAAATAATTGTTCCACATCTGACACCCACTCTACAGGATGGAGCTAACCACAAGTACAAAGGATGTTTGTCTGAGCTGGCTTTACATCATCAGACTGTCAAAGAAGTCCAGTGAGATGAGGTGCTAAGGAAAGTATGATCTTGCTTGTATTGTAATTCTGTATTAGTTAATTCGTACTCCAATAAAGCTTGGCAACCTAGCTCACCTGCTGGGTACACAGGTTTCTGATAGCAACCTCACAACTTTGCTTCTTGATGTTCATTACGGAGACTACACTTGACTTTTGCTTCTCTCATTAAAGTCAGGTTGTAATCTGAGTGAATTTGATTGCATATTCATAGCCTGGAATTATACCTCTTTTTCCAGCATCCTTTCCCACAAATGACTGGAGGGGAATAGTTTTGTTCCTAAGTAGCTCTTCACTCGTGGTGCTCAGATGTATTTTACCAAGTATGGGTTAAATGCTGAAGGGGCAACAGCCATATTGAAAAATAAAGCAGTCACTATGCTTTCAGCAAAGGCTGGATAACATCCAAAGACATAGGCTTGTTTTAGCGAAAGGGGATGTTGGCTAGAATCCTGGTGGCCTGATAAGGAAAAAGAACAAATACAGAAATCAAATCAGATTCTCTCGGGCAGTCAGTGAAGAGTATTACTCATAGTACTTTATTAGCATTAACTTTCTAAAATTTTGACATTTATGATATTTTGGGTCCTCAGTTCACTGGAAGGTTGTTTATTTTTTTATCAGTCCTTCACTGTTTTCACTGAGAGAAGTGAATGAATTCTTATTTACCAATACAAGAAGGTTTTCTACTCATTCTTTTACTTCACGGCATAGAAACAGAATCATAGAACAGCTCAGGTTGGAAGGGAGCTTTTAAGGTCAGCTAGTCCAATCTTTCTTGTCATGACCAGCAGCATCTTCAACTAGATCAGGCTGCCTCAGGGCAAGGTCCAGCCTGACCTTGACTATTTCCAGTGATGGGACATCTACCACCTTTCTTGGCAACTTGCTACAGTGTTTCATCACACTCATTGTAAAAAACTTCTTTTTTTATATTTAATCTCATCTAATCTTATCTAATTTGTCTTTGTGGAACCTCATGAGGTTCACATGAGACCACTTCTCAAATTTGTCCTCTGCATGGCATCTCATCTCTCTGGCATGTCAACCTCATCACTTGGCTTGGTGTCATCTGCAAACTGGCTGAGGGTACATTCCACCTCACTGTCTGTGACACAGATGAAAATATTAAACAGTACCCATCCCAATACAAACCCCTGAGGGACACCCCTTATAATTGATCTTCATTTGGACATTGAGACATTGACCATTACGCTCTCGATGTGACCATCCAACCAATTCCTCATACATATGGTACTGCCCTCTACAAAAAATCCTTTTCATTTTCCAAATTTGCTACCTGTCACTCTGAGTGGATAGTTTTCATTAACATATTCATATTTTCAGGTTTCTTCAGCCCTTTGCAATCCTATACATTTTTCAAGGATTGTGTTAATTTGGGGCAAAGGGGGGTTTATGGCTCATGAGTAGAATTAGTTAAATGTGTTTAACATTCTGTGTGCATTTCCATTAATAAATAATTATTCCTTGTAGTTCAATATATTCAATACATGAAAGAATACAATGTGCTATCATTCAAGAACAATGCTAGGATTGTGAAGTAAGATTTATTTCAAATATTAATTAGTTTTTAATTTTTAATTTTAGCTACAATAGAGTTCATATTTCATTGCAGTCACTCAGACATAATAAAGCAAATGTCAAACAGTACAGAATGGTACTGAAGGTTTTTGGCATGACCAAGACACACCGTGAGTGCTATTGTTTATTGCAGTTTAATGAGCCTCGATAACTGTAGTTAATAGGTCATATTGTGCAAAGAAAAAAAATAATTAAATGCTATTTCTGTGTAATTACACCATCCATTATTCATTACTAAAATTTAGAAAATTCTAAAAACCTTCTATCACAAAAATTACTAGAGAAAAATAAAGATCATTTGAGGTCAAATGTGCTTTGCTATATTACATGCCTAAGGGAGTGTCTGCAGCCTATCCTGAAAATGGACCACTGACTTCCTGAGAGGAGAAAGTCCTAAGAATGCACCAAGTCATCATTATCCAATATTATCACTTACAGTGGAAAAAGGTACAACAGAGACATAAACAACCCCCATATCAGAAAACCACAAGATGGCATGTACATATTTTGTAGTGTACAGTAGCTGTACAGAAACTGGGTTGTACACATAAGAAGAGGCAGGGGAAGATAGTTTTATACTTGATATTCGATGAGATAAAGCTAAAAAGCTTAATTTTTGTCAATGTGACTGTGGGAATCAGAATAATAGACATTGAAGTTACTCAAAATTGTGATATCAATAAACATATGGAACTTATGTCGTGAGTAACAAAGTTTCCTCTGAAACTCAGTAGCATACAAGACAAATCACCCAAGTGATTGGTAGCATACAAGACCAATACCCAAGGTATTTTTCCTTAAAAAACATTAAAAAACCCCCCACCTTTCCTTTCCCCCTCCTATACCTCCTACTGAAACAATCAAAACATTGCTGAAGTGCCACAAAAATGTCAGAGAAATACTTTCCAACTTCAAGCATAGGGACATTCTACTTGTCTGTTATTACACTGTTTAAATGCTGCTGCTTAACATGAAGTACTGATAGGATCCCAATACTAAATTCTAAACCTCAATATTACATAAGGTCAACAGTACAAGCAAGATAAATAGACTGAAAAAAACTCCATAAGCAAGTTTGTCAGCAAGTATTTTATGTTTCTAGGAAGAACACATTTTGAACACTGAGATCTAGGTAGATATACTTAAAATATTCATGGTGGAAACTTTCAAAGAGGCTTGGTTACTTCTCGGCAATCAGGTATATACCATAAGGACAAGTGAAGACCAGAAAACTGGTGGTAGTGAGATCCAAGTTCCTTTCATATTTTATGTTTCCTATCAAAAGGAGTGTGGCCAGCAGATTGAGGGATGTGATTTTCCCCTTCTATTCCACTCTGGTGATACCCCACCTGGAGTTCTGCATCCAGCTCTGGATTCCCCAGCACAGGAAGGGTGTTGACCTGTTTCAGTGAGTTCAGAGCAGGACCACCAAGATGATTAAGGGATGGGGCACCGCTCCTATGAGGAAAGGCTGAAAAAGTTGGGTTTGTTTAGACTGGAGAAGAGAAGGCTTCAGGATGACCTAATTGTGGCTTGCCAGGATCTCAGGGGAGCCAAAAAGAAAGATGGAGAGGGACTATTTAAAAGAGCCTGTAGGGATAGGACTAGGGGGAATGGATTCAAACTGAAAGAGAGTAGGTTTAGATTAAAAATTAGGAAGAAATTCTTTACTGTAAGGGTGATGAGGCACTGGTACAGATTGCCTAGAGAAGTTCTGGATGCCTCATCCCTGGAATTGTTCAAGGCCAGGTTGGACTGGTCTCTGAGCAACCTGATCTAGTAAAAGGTATCCCTGCACATGGAAGGGGGTTTGGAATTAGATGATCTTTAAGGTCCTTTCCAACTAAACCATTTTATGATTCTCTGTTCAGATGGTTAAGACAGGAGTAATGACATGGGAAGAATGATGCTCTCTGCTGTGCTTGCTGGCAGCAAATGAATAAGTGAATCAAGCTGTTTAGGATATTCTTGGGGGGAAAAAATGTGGCCTATTTATTGATCTATTATTGTAGTGCAGTTCTCTATGAAAATTTCGGCACTTAGAAGACAGATTCCAGAACAGGAACCAAGAAGAGACTCTCGAGACAGGGCAGACAGCAAATGGGCAATGCAAAGATGGTGGCACATTTCTTGTCACAGTAATATTGAGAAGATTATATTGACTCTTAGAACAACTTAAGTATAAAATATTAGAGAATTTGAATACCAGAACGTTTTTCAGAAAATGCCAGTGGCGAAAATGAAACCAATTACACACTGATACCAGAAGAATAGAGGGGCATTTATAGTAAAAAATAGTGTGAAACAGATAAAATTAGAGAAACATGTCAAGGAGGTTACTGATGGGAAGATGGATTATATCTAAAGACAAATGAAACGAGCTACAGTCATAAACTGAACAGGATACTATGGCATGTACAAATTCTGTAATCAGACTTGATTTGCATGGTGGATATTAGATTTGCTAGAAGATAGAAACACTCCTGCCAAGAAAAGCTGTAAAACTATTCAATGAAAAAGATGTTTTCCAGGCCAATAAACAAAAACTTCTCAAACTTACAATGAATATAAGACTAAAAATTTACGCAAAGGAAAAACAATCATAAACCATGTAACATAATACATTAAAATACAATAAAATACATTACAAAGACAGGAGAGGCAAGAGAGGAGAGGCAGTATTTTTCTTTACATGGTTTAAATGGACTTAGATCTTGGTTTTAATATTAGCCTAAGGCTAATGAGACTAAAGCTTGAATAAGAGAGAAAATGCCCCACTGTAACATTACATGGAATCATAATTTGCATCCAATGTGACGGACTCATATCAGTAGTTCAGATTTTAGGTTAATTTTTTTTTTTATTTTCCAGGTACATAAGGATATTTTGAAAGGTCAGTAATATAAAGAATTAAATTTTTGCCAGGACAAGATTGCTGCACTTTGTAAAACACTATTAGCAACAGACAATTTAAATTAACATGAATGTGTGAAACATATTTCTATCTGGTGTTGTGATACCTTCTACTGAGTAACATTTTTTTTATTAGTAGCTTTTATTGCATAGATTGGCAACAAATTACAATATTTTAACTCAGAAAAAAATTCCACAGTCAGTGTTGCTATATGAAAATCCTATTTTACTGGCTAATATAAAGAAATGTGACCACAAGAAAAAGAAAGAGCACAGAAAGTTACACAGAGTGACACCTTTGACTCAATAAAAATTATATTAAACGTCCAGAAAATTATGCAGAGAATACAGTAAAATAAAAAGTAAACTTAGTCGACCTCTATAGTATAGTTCACAAGTAAAGATAAAATCAAAGGAGAGTATTACCTGCACTCTTGGTTAGATGTACTCTGTGCTTTCTGACTGGAATCAAAATAAGGCATGGGATGTTACAATAAGGGAAAGAGATCTTGTCCTCTCACCTTACATACTGTCACCTATCATTACCTAGAAACATAATAATGTCACCATCTGGCCTAAAATGAGGCTTTTACTACAAAATTAGCTTAATTGCTAGTGGAAATCAAGATACAATAGAAATCCTGTGTGGCAAATGCCCCTTATATGCTGATCAAAATGTCACCTTTCCTGCAGAATGCCAAGCAAGCTTTCTCATTATCTACTTCACAGTTCCTGCAAAATAAGCTTCTTGCTGCGCTATTTCCTAAATACTTTCAAAACATGATGCTCACAAGTGGTCTGAGTAAACTCTTGTAGAGCTCCAAATTACTTCAAGGACTGATAGAGAGAAAAACCAAACCAAATTGTAGCTACAGAGTTTTTAAAGCTCTGTTGGTCTAGACAAAAAGTTGCTGCTGTTGCTACCTGACTGCAGACCTTAAGAGACTGATAATCAAAATGATGAGTCATTCTCTGGGTAATCTCAATTAAGTGTTTTTTAGTGTTCAGTAAATTCTTCTTAAATGTATTTTGCTTCACAGAAGTGGACAAACAGCAATATAACATTGATTTAACCTTGTAGGAAAATGTCTGGCTTCATTAGTAGTTTTATGAAGATTTGCGTCTTCAGTTAATGACACCATCTGCTAAGAGTATTTTTCCCAAATCATCAGTAGAAAAGCACTGGTTAAAACTGGTAGTTGGGTTTGGCTTAAGCTATCTTCATACAAATCAACTCATGTCCATCTTTTATTATATTCATTTTTTTTTGTCTAAATGTTTTTTGGGTGTGTCTGACAAATGCCAGACTTCTAGTGGAGTATTAGAAAACTTATCAAAAATATTTATCAGGGAAAAGCAAATTGCCTTCTCAATATTTTTGGCTGTATGCTAGAAATATTGCAGCCCATTTTAAAACTTCCATTTGAAAGCGATATTTTCAGTTCCTTATGTAGCCCTGAAAATTTACCTAAACTATATTAAATTCTTACATTACATGAGACTGATACCAGATTATGTAATTCAGAACAATATTATCCGAATCTGATATAAGCTGCAAGAAACTAGAAGTATTACTGAAGTTTGAAGGGTTTAAGTTTCTTGTTATTTTCCACCACTTTTTCTACTCCAAGAGCAAAAGAGCATCAAATAAACTAGTAGGTACAAAAGGAACTAAAGATAACATGTCCATGCATCATGCACAGAGGACTTGTGGAACTCCTTGCTGCAAAACTTTTGCAGTGCTAAGGGAGTTGGATGGTTTCACAGAAGAGGAGAAATGGCCTTTTATGTACACCATGGAATATCCTGTTTCTGTCACCAAGAAGCCTCTGAGATTCAGCTCAGTGGTTATTGAGAATTTATCAAAGGAGTATTACTGCATACTTGCACCAGTTTATATTTTTTTCCTGGGGCATTTTTGGTGACAGACAGGGTGCATATTTTGGCCTTTGGTTCCTTTGGGAAGTGTGTGTCTTTCTTACATTCTTAGAAAATATATTGTAGTGTTTTTGCAAGTAACAGATAATAAAATTATTTCTATATTGAAGGGCAAAGCCCTGATCTAAATTTGTACATATCATTAAAGTCAGGGTCTTGAACTCATCACCTAGTAGATTAGATTGCAATCTCATTTATTAACTATTTAATAGAGAAAGCATTACTGCAATGGTTGGTTAAAAGCCATCATACATCCTAGGAAGTATTTTGTATTTATCCAGAAAAGGTGTAGTTTCTTGAAACACATCTAGGTTATGTGACCAGGGACTAAGGGTTAAATTTCAGAATGGAAATAGTCTTCACTAAAGTGTACGTTTGAGCTCTCTGCCATAAACAGGTGGGTTTGGAAAATGTTTGTACTGAGTACTGTATTATGTAAGGTTTTTTATTACTGCAATTTTCAACCATGAACATAGATGTTGCTGTAATTATACATATTGCCATCTAATTCAAATTAAATGTGTTGCTAGCCTGACATCCATTGTCCACTGCAAAACTCTGAACTTGTTTTCGGACTTGACCTGATGACATAAAATCTAGATAACAGGAATTCTCCTGGAGGTTGAGATGCAATAGAGCCAGAGACCTGTAAGCTAAAATACCAGTTCTACTCTGGTATGTTTGGGTTTTTTTAACTACTATGAGGTAACAGACAAGTTATTTGGAGTCACTGTCTTCTCTCTTTCCAAGGTCCTAATATTTATGGCACTGGTGGTTATAATGTCAATTAGGCATGTTTGTTTAACCACTGAGAAGACACAACCTCAAAATTATTTATTATCAATACTTGCTCTCTGGAGTTTGAAGTAGCAGCACAGGATCATATTGTACAGGATAGAATTTCCTTCCCATATCTAAGTCTTCTCAGTGGAAAGAGCATCTCAAAGCACATAAATAATTGCAGGCTGACACTTTTTTTTTTTTTTT
>VYXB01008838.1:132848-150183 GCA_013397135.1 Pachyramphus minor
CTACAGGAAACACAGTCAAAACACAATAGAGTAAAATTAAGCTTTAAGGGGCTGTTGAAAGAATAGTTTTGGTTTGAGCATTTACCATAGCAGAATTGTTCAGGTTTATATTAAGTAAAAGCTGTCTTGCACCACTTCACTCCAGGGAAGAACTGGCAATTATGAGTGATGGAGTGGTGACCGTGATTTTCAGACAAAGTCTAGACTAATACTTTTACTATCTCTTTCAAAATTACTATGAATGTTGCGTACTGTTGGGTGGTGCTAAGGGGGAAGAGAGAAAGATGTATGATATCCTCTTGTCTTGCCCTTGTGCAAAATACTAGTCACAGGCCTGCCTTCTTCTAGCAGTGATATACTCAGTCTCTGTTTGCTTGGGCTATTGGTCAACTGCAGTCCTGGGAAATGAGCACAGCACACGCACAGAGTGCTGCTACACATAAAGAGGGAATCCAATACATCCCAAACATATTGAACTATTTCAGCACATGATACAAAGCAAATGTGGGATAGAGCTAGTATAACTGGTATTTACTGTGCCATCTGATATGAGGGATGCATTAGAGATGCTGACCAAGCTGAACAGTGGAATCTGTACTCAAACCCAACTTTTCTTCCAGCAAAACTATAACTCAGTTAGGACCGGAGACTGTATCCAAAGTACTGGAAATTTTGGAAATTATTTAGTTCAATACAACTTTACATTACCAGAGGCAACAGTTTGTTTAATGTTAGAAGCAATAGAACTAGATTAACTGAAACATTTGTTTCTGTTGTTATCTTTCCCTTTTCTTTTTAGTGATATGAAACAGCTATTTCTCTAAAAGATAAAGTGTGACTGAATTTCTGAATATTATTGAAAGACAATCTTAACTTGGTGCTTTCTGCTTTCAGTATATATTTAAAAGTATACAAAACTCAAAATTATTTATATGAAAATTGAATATATGACTGACTCTTTCAAGAAAAAAAAAGAAAAAGAAATTTTCTTGCTTCACTTTTTTTAGTGGCAGCTAACTTTCCTTGGAAAGGAACAGTTTCTATAAAGCGCTTGGAAGAGCATAAAGAAACATCGATTTTTAAGAGTTGGAGAAATCATGGGATGACTAAAATTTGATTTATGTGATTAAGAACACATAGGCAAATGCCTACCATATACACTTTTACGCTATTTTCATCTGTGCTGTTCTAATCAGTATGTTACTTCTGGGACATATCTATGCAATATATATGGAGACAGTTTGTGAAAAGCAAGCACATGAAAAGCATACTGGAAATGGAAAATCACAGAATCACAGAATTTGCTGAGTTGAAAAGGACCCACAAGGATCATCAAGGTCCTGCACAGGAGCATCCCCAAAAGTCACACTATGTGCCTGAGAGTATCATCAATCAACTCAATATACTTTTATAAAATGGTCTTATAAGCTATTTTTATTGTTCTCCATAGATAATCAAATACTTGGAATACAGGAGCTTAGAAAGTGTTGAAGAAAATTAGTCAGTCTCTAGTTGTTGGGTTTTTTTTAAATTATGGATATATGAGTCAGTGACCTATGCATATTGTCTGTCAATCAGTAGGACCAAAGTGATAACAAAATCAGCTCAAAAAAAAAGGCCAGCAGCACACAGGAAGTTTTTTTAAAATGTGCTGTCACAGACTTTCAGAATGCAAAGGCAGAGAAATTTGAGGACGGTTACAAGCAACAAACATTCCTTAAGATAAATGGTCAGTATTTCTAAGTCAACAACTACTGTATTTTAAAAAAATACAATGTCTGTAAAACATTTACAAGAGAATGCAACCATTGTGCTTTGTATTCAGTGACCAAGAAAATTTATCATCTGTGATTTTTTATGAACTCTAATAAATTCTGAGCATCTACTGCCTGTTCCAGGTAGACCTCAGGGATCCAGATACAAAAAAATAATTCTCAGCTTTTACTATACAGTTTTTAGTACTTGGATCTCAGATTTTGGATATGAAACTAAAAAAACCCGAAAACTATCAAACAGAAACTTCTAAGAAATATATCTGAATTCTACAACATAACAAAAATAAACCAAAACATATTTATTTATAATATAGGAGATAATTTCATTATTGTTCTCCCTAATGCTGTAGGAAATTAAAGTGAATAAATCCCACCAAGTCCCACAATACAAGTACTTGCAGGAGTAGGATATTTTCACTCTTTATGGCTATTCACTATTAGATACTTAGAAGACCTTAGAAGTATTGAGCACATAATAGGATTTATCACTTTTGAGAAAGAAAGAGGATGAGAAGAGATAGAAAGAGACTGGACATCTTTTGCAAAGTTTAGACTTTTATTATAAGTAAATTATAAGTAAATTTTATTATAAGTAAATTTCTCATCCAGCACCTTTATTTTTGAGAAATTTGAATAATTTGTTCAAAGAATTTAGTGACAACTGGAAAGGATGGTACCTGTGAAAAAAGGAGAAGTGGCAAGAGGGAACCAAAGCAAGAGTGAGAGAAGCAAGGCAACAAACATGATGACAACAAAGGAGAAAAGAATATGCAAATTATAAGACAGGAATGAAGGTGGAGACCTAGTTCAAGTCCATACATGAAAGTTAATCTTGAATTGAACATGTTAATAATGGATTTGCTTTATTATTTCCACAAATAATAATACTTGCAGTACACTATTTATACAAATAATAATCAGTTTAAATCTCATGTTCTTAAAAGTAGCATTAGCTTCTTTTCTTAAAAACCTGATGTGCAAGATGATGAACATGCAAACCAAAGAACACAAGATATTTTTCACCCAAGATATAAATTACTGTGGAATAATTCCTTTAGAGCACAAATAACTCTCTATAAGTACAGTGTAGGAATTTTTACTTTCACTGGACAAAATAAAATACCTTAAAAATAAGTTTACAGTATAATGGAAAATCAGAAGCCAACCTGTTAAAATTAATATAGCCTGGAATAGAATAAGGAAAGAAAATATGTAAATACCACAGAAAATGCATTCAATTTCTTATTAACTTTAGAATAGACGCTGACTTTGCAAAAACAAATGGAAAAGTTTGATTAAATATGTTTAACTATATATGAAAGGAATGTAGTTCTTGTGTTTATTTCTCCTTTTAAAACACATAAACACTTCATTCCTTCAGAGCTATTCTGTGAGTGTTCAGTGGAAGCAGAAGGAACTGAGTTGCACATCATTATTCTTAATTCATGACTTGTGATTCCTTTGTAAATCCAGCCTGGATGTTATTAACAGAATCAGAAGCATTGAAGCCAGACTGAGTCATCAGTTTTATGGGAAAAAGTGTAAACACTTGGAAGATGGCCAGAGAACAGCCAATACAAAACTAGAATTTTCTTTTCTTTTATGAGATAAGGAATTTCCTTTCCAGAATTTTGTTGAAGAAACAGGGGTCATTTTTGGCCATTCATGTTACTAAGAGGAGAAGCTATGCCATAGCTGCAGTACAACGCTGCTTTCATGTAAAACCTTTTCCAAATATATTTCTTGATTTGTTTTTACTTCCTTCTCATGGAGAATGTTGTGATACATTTAATTTGGATTTGAGTACCTCTAATTAATAGTAGTATAGAAATAGGAAAAAATGCATCCAAAATAACATTGGTCTGGACACAACTGGTGTTTTTTTTATTTTTAATATTTTAATAACAGGTACTATGGTGTATTTTTCAGTACTGCGCAAAACCATACTTTATAGATACAAGCAATCCATTTAAAAAATAGGAAGCAGTATGCCCATTTAAGCACAATAAATTTCTTAATTTATTTGCATATCATATATGGACATACTTGCTCAGTGTTTCCTCCCCCTGCCCAATTGCCTTTCAATCTGATATTTCTTTTTTCTTTCCTTTTCTACTTTTCCTTTTTAGTATCCCCTGTTTTTGTATTCCATCTTTAAATTTTGTTTTAGAAAGAGAGATCAGCCCATAACTCAGAACAGTACACTCGGGATGTTGGAATCTGATTCTGTTCTCTCCTATTTTCTTGGAGAATTATTTGGTCACATGGCAGTAGGAAATCTGTGTCTATTTCTATTTTTGAAGATGTATATTCTGAAAAGGAGAACTAAAAGTTCATTGGATTGAAAAATTTGAGGAAAAGAGACTCATCCTGTTTCATTATCTACTCATCTGAGAAGAAGGAAATCTGGTTTCTAATGGCTGCTCCAATAGCTCAATATTTTTATTCCAATTATGTATTAAACCATGTTAATGCTCAATAATTTAGCTTCAGTATTTTCTTTCCCCCAAGAAATTAATTTGATACATCAATACAGTTTTGGGTGTCACCACGGTTAGACTGTAGGTGAAGGAACAGTTGAGGACCTACAAAACTTTCAGTATCTCAAAACATTTCTGAAGGGTTTAATTCACTCACATTGACTGAAAATTGGTTGGAAGAAAAACTTGAATGAAAGACACAGAACTGAAAATGTAACTGTCTTTGCAGTGGAACTGTGGAAAGGATTTCTCTTAAGCAGGCTTGTCAAACTTGACCACTTGAAATACTTGTTGCTTGCTAAGGATGTCTGTTTAACAGCTGAATGAAAACAAGATCTACTTCCCCCCACCCCCCGGCAATATTTTTGCTGTTTTAATGAATAGCTTGAGCGGACACTCTCTCATTTCACAAAAACAACAGATAGTTTATATTTTCTTTGCCTAACTGAATCTCCTTTAAATTGTTCACTTAGTTTTTCCCTCCTCAGGAACAAAATATTTCTCTGGTTGAGGGAATAGTGAAGTTTAGTCATCCCTTTGCACTTATATTTAGGAAAAAATCACCCAAACTAGAAGATAGGTTCTTCTGAGCACTTCCAAGTAAAAAGGCATCAGTCCCCTTTCCTGCTCGATAACCTGTTTTATGTGTACATGGATGAAATCTTATGCAATCCTTGTTGAAAAAAATTATATTTAAATAAACAGCAAAATTAGCAATTTCAACTAAGTTCTGTAACGTATCTTATGGACTTTGAGAGAATTAATAGTTAAAGAGGGTTTTAATCTTTACCAGACTTCTCTTTGAACATAGTAAGTATATATTTTTAATATTTTTACACTATGCTGTTGTGAAATATTGAGGATGGCCAAAACTCCAGATAAATAATTTGTGACCAGAAATTATGTGTCTTTTTTTAGAGTAAAAAGCTTTAAAAAGTGTATAATACAGATACAGTATCATGAAGAAATGTCAGACTTCAGGGGACGATAATTATATTGACTTTAAATGACCACAAATTCTAAGACAGTGGCTAAACTGATGGCTTAAATTAAATGTAGTGATTGAATACAAAAGCAAACAAACATTTTCTCCCCCATTTCTGACAAAAGAAAAACATTTTCTTCTGTAATCTACTTCATTTTCTGAGTTGCAGTTTTTGTCTTAACAATAGCAACAAGAGTTGTTTATTTTCAAAATTCAAAACACATAAGGGTTTCTCAGGAGACTTCCTCAAACATCAATATTTTATTTTTAAACTGAATTTATTGGGTGAATAACTCATACAATGCACAGTGTAATGACAGCAAATGAAAAATTACATGTTTATGTTTACTTTGGGTTTGGGAGGAGGGCTGTGATGTTCTGCAAAAGCAAATTGAAGCTAAATGATAAGAATTGAATAGGATATTTAAAACGTCAGATAGCCCTTATTTAATTAGGATTTTAGTATGCCCTATAAAAAACCACTCCAACCTTTCTAAGACTTTCCATATTACTTTACAACTGCAGTAATTTATGTCATCTGAGTGCATGTGTTAGAGTTTAGCTATGAAAAATTCAGTCTGAGTATACTTGCATATTTTTTTAGATTTAATTTTATTTTCATTATTTGCTTTTGTCGCTTTCAATACTTTTAAAACATTTGTTTGACTTGCACTATGCCTGTTTGAGAAGATATTTACTGGTTTCTGTACTTGTGTGCAATAAGCTGGTCTCTGACCACACTGCTTTCCGAAAATTGACTTGTTCTTCACCTGTGGGAAGAAACGGATTTTAGGAATGATGCAGGATGTAACAAGAAAACATGCACCAAAAGAATCTTTAGGCGCAATATCCTCCCTAACATTATGCATCAAAAGTTACTTGTACTCCTGACTAATCAGTCATAAAAGCTAAATATATTCGAAGAAAAAGCTGCCTGTCTGTGTTAATATCAAGGTGAGACAGAAGAATGGCTGTCTATCTTTAGAAGAAGCCCACATGATAACAAATAATAACTGAGGTAAATCTGCTGTGGGGCAATTAATCTTCCCAGCATTTTTTTGAGTATTAAATAATTTAATATTTCATTTAAAATATTACTACATCAGTTTAAAAAAATTAGGCTGAAGAAGGCAAAAAACCTATATAACAAATGCATAACAGTTAACCAGAAGTGTTGGTATACTATTCTTTATTTACCAAGTAAATTAAATGGAAAATGACTTTATGTTTAACATACACATAAGCAATTTAATATAGTCTTTGAAACTGAAACATAGGTGACAAAACACCAGAATATAATTTATGAACATTTGGGAAACACTTAACATGGTATCCTGAGATTCATAAGTTTTTAAAAGGCTAAATATTCTTTTAAAAAAAAAAATCTTTAAAATACTTACTTGAAGAAATCATAAATTGTTAAGCATATCTGTTGTACTCATTTACTTCAACTTTTGTTATTTCAAGAGCATTTAGCAGTTTTAAATTTAAAATTTTTTATAGTAGATCTTCAAGACAGCTAATCTCATCGTTTTTAAAGTAGAATTGAAACAGGAAAATTACAGAAATTGGCACACATTATCACAGAAATCTGAGAGAAGTACCAAACAAATTCTTTAAAATGGGCGATTCTCAGTAATATTCTCAGAAAAATGAATGATTCTGAGCTTAATGACAAGAAAGACATAAATGGTACTGAGAGCATTTTCAAAATGTTATCATTAAGTGGGCTAAGAACACACAAGTATCGAAAGGATATATTTACTTTGGAATAAAGTCAACTTTCTATGCCCTGACCTTAAAAAAGGACAGTCAAAGAATAAAAGTTACAATAAAAAATAACCTTGACCAAGAGCCAAATGTGACCTGCTGATACATGCATTAAAATCAACAACAGTTGATTTCCAAACAGTTGATGTCTAAATGCATTTAAAAAAAGCTTTGTTATTAAATGCATTCGAGAGGGAAATCCCCCCTTACAAGAGTTTAACAAGGTACACACATGACCTCAGAATGATATCCCCTAAGCCAAGGAAATTTTAAGCTTCTACATCTGACTATTTAAAAGCAAAATAGGTTTAAAAGATGAGCAGCATTACTCTCTTTTGTGAGAAAACATAAAATCAATAGAAATGGGGCAAGATCTGAAGTTGCATCAGCCTCACATGGCCTGTGTTCCTGAAGTCAGAAAACATAATTTTCAGTGGAAAGTCCATTCCCCTATATTTGGACTGTGAACCTTCTCTGATAATCATTTCCCAGTCGTAATGCTGCATTGGGTTTTGTTTTCTTAAGCATGGTTTCATAGCTGCAGGTTAGGGAAGAAGATGACATGTAAGTTTACAAGAGGATTTAATTATGACCTTGAAAATTGGTCCTGTTTGTGTGTTTGAGATATATGGATCTAAATTAAAAACTTTTGCTGCTGCTCTGTTTCCTATAACAATGATGGACATCAATCAAATGGGTTTGAAAATTACCTTTGCACATGCTTAAAAAACATCAGAGCAACAAATTAAAAAAACCCTAAATCTCCTTCGCCTCTCCCTTCAGCCCAAGGTCAACTTCTCTCCTTCACTTCTAACTCCTCTACCTCCTCCCCGTGAGTGGCACAGGGGAATGGGGAGTGAGAGCTGCGGACAGTCCATAACAGCTCCTTTTGGATGCTTCTTCCTCTTCAGACTTTCTCCCTGGTCCATGCTGGGTCTTTTCCATGGTCTGCTGTCCTTTAGGATAACCCAACTGAAGCGTGGCTTCTCCATGGGCTGCAAGTTCTTTTGACGAATATGGGCCTATATATATGACGAATATATAGCCTATATGGGCTTCTCCATGGGCTGAAGGACAATCTTCTTCACCATGGTCTTCTCCAGGGGCTGCATGAGAATCTCTGCTCCAGAGCCTGGAGCACATCCTTCTGCTCCTTGTTCCCTGGCCTGTTTGTCTCACTCTTGCTTTGTTTTTGTTGTGGTGGAGGCTTTTTGCTTCTTATCCTCCCCCTCCACCCACCCCCCAAATAGTCCTAATTAGGTCCACAAACACTTTACAAGATGGTTGTCCTATTTAAGGAAGCACCTTATTTTTCATTAGATACATTGAAATCAATGGTCCCAAATAACGCTGCTGACACTTGCAAAATTATATATTCTTTATCAAAGATTCCAGCTTTTACCCTTGAACTGGCTTAATATAAAGTGTCAGCTGAAATCCTGAAGAACTTCCCATATTCCAAATCTGTATTCTGGCCTTTTCCCTGTGAACTTCAGTATAGTGAAGTTCACTGTACTTTTGTACAAAACCTGTGCTTTATCTGTCAGAAATGTTTAAATCAGCAGTTATGTATGTTCTCTATGGGTAACAAA
Organism: Pachyramphus minor; assembly: GCA_013397135.1. Classification (NCBI taxonomy): domain Eukaryota; kingdom Metazoa; phylum Chordata; class Aves; order Passeriformes; family Tyrannidae; genus Pachyramphus; species Pachyramphus minor. The sequence continues at coordinate 141,451 of VYXB01008838.1, forward strand.
AGAGGAATTTTTTCACAGAGTTGTTGCACAGTATTTCACTTGAAAATAGCTCTTTTTTTTTTCTTTAACTGTACTCCAAGTTTGTACTGTTTCAAGAGATAGTTGTATCATGAATTTCGAGTCATATGCAAGACTTCCTGTTTGAAACAACTTCTTTGCCCAGAATGACCATCACAACTGCCTTCACTCTACACCAGAGGGGGTGAGAAGGGAGAGAAACTGAATAAAAACTTTACTACTACAACCTTTTTTGCAGGACTAACTTTTTGTTTGGGGGGCGGGGGCAGAGGATGTTAAAAAAGTAATGAAGATAATTGCCTCTATTTATATCTAAATTATAAAATTCAAGATTTAAGAATGGGCACTTAACATGTGCTCAAGTTGCCTATAGCTAGATGTTGTTTTTATGGTGCATCTTAAGGATTGTTAAACAGATCCATCAGATCAGTTACACAACACGAAGGATACAAAACCAAGTTTTCTTCTCAAGAAAATATCTGTATTGAAAGCAAGTTGTCAATCCTTTGTGGAATCCAAGGTAATTAACTACGGCCAAAGAATTTAATCTGTCTTTAAAATTAGAAAACCAATACACCGCAACCTTATTGTGAATTAACACATAAAAGTCTTCCCAGGAAGGTTTAATGTTAATACATTATAGTAAATGGATTGCCTCTAAAAGATTCCAGCAGAGTAGAGACAATATGCAATAAAAGACACGGGGGCCTACAGGTTAGTGCTGCGCTGCCAGCACTTTGCTTGCCAGATCCTTGGACTGGAATACAAATTTTAAAATGGTTCCTTGACTAGGGGCTTCAGAAGGATAGGCTAAAAAAGCCATTATTGAGCATTGGTCTACATGATGTTAGAGTGGAGATTGAATTCCTATATCTCCCTTATTTTTATATTAAAAAAAAAAAAAAAGGAAAAAAGAAAAGGCTGGCATCTCAACCCTTGGCTCATTTTTTAAAAAAGAAGCAAGTCCAAATGCTCAGAGGAGGGGACCTGACTATTTTGAGTGGCCCTACAAATCACCTCAGGGTACCCCTAGCTCAGCATAGCAGTGAGAAGGGTGATTCAGCCCTCCTTAGGGAACTTGGAAACTTCAACTTGGGATCAGCAAGTGTTTTTGTGGGGTTTTTTTTGTATCACAGTTTCAGAGCTGGGTGCACCTCCTCTTCTCCGTGTATACTTCATCTCATTCTTTGGAACCAGTGCTACAATTGAGGGTCATAACTCCATAATATGGTTTTCCTTACTTCTCCAGCTGTACTAAGGGTGACCACCCCCTGAGACACTGCAAGAAGAACCTTGTGGACCTCTGTGCCAGCCAGTCTCTATAGGTTTGTGTTAAACAAATACCAGGGCACAGAACTGATCAGATGTTGATCAATGCAGCTGCAAAGAGTGTTCAGTTACTTGAAGTTTTCCATGAACCCACAAGGAGATAAATCAGTAGGGAAGGTATGCTATAGATCAGCCAAATAAGATGCATTTTATTTCAGGAAATTTTGGAGAAAATTGTAGCTTGTCAAATAGCTTATAGCAAATATACTTGTTTTCCAGGTCATTTGGAGGCAAATGGTAACGGCCAGTTCTCAATACACCTGTATCAACACTTTTTGGTGGAATTCTTCATACTTAGTCACTATGGAATGTATCTTAACACACTGCTGGAGGACAATTGCCACTGAATATTATCAAAGCTCTTCTGAAAGCTGTGTTAGCTGCTATTTTGTACTTTCCTTATGTCTAGAAGTTTAAATTGGCTGTCCATCTTAACACAATGAATACATAGAGAGAATGGACTACCAGTGTGCCCCTCCATGTATATTCAAGAACTTTCTTGAAAATTTAAGTATTTCATCAATATCTTCTATGTAAGCAATGATATTAAACACCTATTTGGGATTAAGCAGTAACTGCAAGCAATAACTCCAAAAAAAGGTACAATTCTCTTCATTGCATGAGAGGGAAAGACATTTAAGTCAGTTCTGCTGGTTTGACAACATACAAACTTTTGTTGTTAATTGCCGTGTTGAGATGTTACAAGACACACAGGAGTCAAGATCAAATATTTCAGTGATTCACCTGTGTGATCACAGTTTAGGCTTTTTTGTAAATTTCCTTTCTTGTATATACAGAGACTAATTTTTCAACGGGTGTATTTTAAAATTATATCTTTTAAGTGAAGGAGTATGTATATTACTATTAATTGAACTTGACATTCAACAACAGTTTTTCCTTTCTTATTCATGAAATATTCTTTTGTCTTAGTGCTAAACATCAGAGTACTTTTGGTTTGGTGTAGTAGAAATATTTATCTACAGAATTGACATGCTGAGAGTTTCTGTGTCAATATCTAGAACTAGCTGCAAAGATTTTCAAAAGAAACAAATCTGAGTATTTTATGAGTCTTTAATCCAAAGAGCATTCTTGTCTGCCAATTATTTTTCATGGAATGATTAACTCAGAATGTAGATATACTTCTGTTAAAGAATCATTTGACATTCTTGTTTTATGTTGCAACTTGTATTTCTAAAGGCTTTGGATATAAACAAAACAATTTGACTAAAATGTTGTGACAAATAAGTCAGTGCATTCAAGAGGTAAAATAGCAATAAAACTAGTATATGACATAATGAGCTACAGTGAAGCAAAGAAGCATATCATGCAGGGGCCTGGAGCTCCATTTGTCATCAATTTATTGGCATGACTTTCTGAATATTCCATTATAGAAACAACCTAACCAGCTATCTGTGAAATCCTATATGTCTGCCAATTGGTGATTTTCTGTTGGAACTGTCAGCACTTTCCGCTGTACATAAGGCAACTTACTGCAAAGGATGAGAAAATAAACAAAATCAATAGCTAAACTTTTTTTTTTTTATGCTGAAATGCAGGTGGAGCAAATAATTTATTGAAAACAAGAGCACAAGTTAATTGAATCACATGAAGACACTGTCATATATTATTCTGGAAACTTAGTATAGTTTAATATTACTCTTTATTTTTAAAGCAACAGTCACGTTGCCGTTCCTATGCATTTCCGTTTGCTCTACGTGGAAGAAGTCAAATTACTAACATATCATAAGAACAAGTTAAAAATATTCCATTTAACATTTTTCTTCATCATGAAGTTGTAGTGAAGATCTTTCCTTAGATACTTTGATGATTTTTTTTTCTAATATACAGCACAACCAGAAAATGTGGAACTGTTTGCCTTTTTTATAATATCAAGTCCCTCTCCAGCCTGCCTCCTCTACTCAGTGATTTCTAGGCCTATACTCTAACTCTACTGCTTGCAGCAATAGTGTTGTCTTTCATTATGATTGAAAAATATATATTAAAAAAATGAAAATAATTATGTTAAAAATAGTTTCCTAACATGAAAGAACTCCTTTTTAGAAGAAATTACTCAACAGATCATGCCTTGAAACACAGTCCAGGTCTGCAACTGCAGTCGTTTCATCCCTCAGTTTTTCAGCCTGCTTTCCATAACTTTGGTCTTCTTGAAGCTACTAGCAACAGGGGTTTGGTCATTTCAGACTTGACTTTTATTCTTCTTAGACCACTTGTGCTTGTCTTCTTTGGCACACAAACTGATGACAGTCTTTCAGTAAGGTTGAGGAAGGAAAGAAGGATAGGCAGCAGGGTAATAAGAAATAGAAATAGTTTATTACATTATGCAAAGAAAGCCTAAAACAGTTGCATTGTGGTGTACTATGAATGTAACTATTTTAATAATTTGTATATCGCAGCATGTGAATCCACGTATTCTTTCTCCAGAACAAAGCAATGACTTTGGCTTTCCTGAGTCCACTATATTTCCTGAGTCCACAGATATTTTTTAAAAATATATTCAAAGTAGACACAGTTCTGTGGGTTGTCTGAGTTGTCAGCTTTATCCATCACAAGTACTCTTTAGAACTCTTACAGTGATTGAATCAGGTTTAAAATGTATATATCACATGAAGACATACATGAATCTATATTTATATAAGTAGATAAGGATAGAAAGAAATATGCATTTCACACAGCTATAAAAGTATTACATTTTTATCTGTAAGGAGTATTTGAGCTATACTATATCACTTTTCAGTTTTCAGCAAAACGATGGCTGGCTGAATCTGTCAGTCCCTTGAGTTTCAAACTGAACAAGCTCTTTCTGGCTGTACCAATGAATCTAGTTGTCACATAATTTTTTCTTTCTCACACCTCATACTCATCCTGTACCACTTTCTGTCTTTTCCCCTTGCTTCCTTTTTTCATATTGTTTACATTCTATAATACTCTTCCTTGCAACTCAAAACCTCCAGTAAGGCACACTGAATTTTTTTCAGCAAATCTGGTGTCAATCATAAAAACAGCTTTGCCAAAACCAAAACATTCAAAAAGAAACATGCCGTTAGAAAAACCAACAAATGATGAACAGGGAAAATAAAAATGTAATTTTTTGTGCTTCAAGCATTTGTTTGAGTTTAATAATTTAAAATGGTATAACATTTTCAGCTTAATGTTTGCTTTGGTGTTTTTTGGGGTTTGTTTGTTTGTTTGTTTTTCATTTTTTGGTTGGGTTTTTTTGACATAATGAATACTTAAAACAGAAAATGAAAATCCGCCAAAAATCAATTAACAATTCTGGGATAATTTAGAACAAAGATTTTGAAAGATTGGAATTTCCAGCCTAAAGAAAAATCCCATTTTGGACAAATGCTGGTTTTATTTCATTTTACCATCACTCCATATTTTTGTCTCCAAAGACACACAGATGCATTCTTTGAAAAGATTTCTGCAGGAAGTTTACCTAAAGGTTGAATGAAGGCACAGTCTGTTCTGGGGCACTGTCAGGTCCTGGCTTCCCCAGCACTGGGAGCTGGCCCCCACTGCTCCATGAAAGAAATGGAGACAAATAATTAATAGCTTTTCTGAGTGTCAGGAAGCAGTCTTCTTATTTGGCCTTCAGCAGTTATGGTTCCTAGTTCTTCAGCACAGGCCTTTACCGGGTGCAAGGGGCAGCAGGTCAGGAAAAAAGCCGTGGTAGGAACTAGTCCTTATGCTTCTAGCAGTGAGGAGCCTGAGACAGAACTCAAGGGGAACTTTGACCTTTTTCTTCTGTACCTATTGTTTCTAATAGGCTGGAGACAGTTTAAACGCATCAGCTTAGTTTTGCCTGGAAAATTATATAACTTTTCCCACAACCAGAGGAATTTGTTTTAGTTGCCAAGTAATGCCAGCTTCAGTAGGCAGCACCTATCCTTCTCAAGACTCAAGACAAATAATATTTGAGATTTCCCTAGAGAGCTTGGATATTATACATTACCTGGAGGAAAATCTGTGATACTGTAAAGTCTACAGTAAGCTGTAATACAGATGTTGTATTTCTACTGAAGACAGACTCATGGTAGAGACATTTATGTAGTCTGATGACATGAACATTTGTTTCTCTTGATTTTTGTCTGATGTACATATTCCAATCTTCATTTTTGCCTTTGGAGCAACCTTATAATTTCTGCAATTATTTTTTCTTTCCATTAAAGTGAAAAATGTTTCAAGTCTGAGCAACTCCTTTCATAAGAAAAAGCTTCATATCTCTGTGGAAACCCTCTTCAAAGCTTCATGTCACAGTGGGAAGAAAAGCCTTTTATAAAAGCTCACATTGTTTAAAGCAATTATCTTAATCTCTCTCCTCTGAGTGGATATATAATTCTGAAAATATCTATGTAAGTGAGCAGAGCCTTTCAATCTGCTCAGGCACTTTGTTTATTTAGGGTTCTTTCACTATTGTAAATTAGATAATACTTTTATCACAGCATTGTCTAGTGCTTATATAAATTGTTTATTGATTACCTCACTCTCAAATAATACTAGACAGCAACTTTCATGTTGAGAGAGCTGACACTTTTACTTGTGAGTAAAATTTTCAATTTTCAATTTTCAAATGGGGTTTCAAGAAGTTCACAAATTTCTGGAATCTTTAGGTCAAAGATATTTTTCTGTACTTTAGTGTTATGCTTTTAATATTTTATTGGTTGTATAACTGAAGAAAAGAACACAGCAAAGGATGTGCGAGAATACTTCTAAATCACAAATGTTACTGCAATCACTGTCATTTCCTTGTGTTTCACAAACTGTCAGTGGTGAGATCCTCTACCATTTGCTGACCCTTTTTTCTTTATCCACTCATTGCTTGTTGATTAGAAATGCAGAGGTCATGCAAAATATTCATTACTCACACCAAGTGACTGACAAATCACAGCAGAGAAGTGAAGCGGGTATTTCAAGAACTGAAGCACTTTTGCCTTGAATAAGACACAAATAGCTACCCACAAAGCTCAGATTTGTTGGCGTTTTGGGGCAGGGAGGGTTTTTCATGGTGACGATTCAATTTATCACTTCATTTATCACTTCATTTAAAAGACAATATTTTCTTAATTCTACTTTTTTGGGGTTTTACCTTCAGCCTAAATGCAGGTATGTTAAAACATGTTTCTCCTCTCTTCCCACTCTGAAAAAGATGTTTCTAACCTAGCTTTGAATCATGTTTCTAACCTAGCTTTGAATCATGACCTCTATCTGAAGAAAAGCATTTCCTACTGTACTGTAAGGCTCAGTACCACAAATATTTTGGGGTTTATTGATCTCTTGGAGAAACTTAATTCATGCCCAAGCAGTATTGCAATGAGTTGATAAAAGAGTAGTTTTCCCCATTCAAGACCTATTTCACATTTGCATTTTGTATTTTGGTTCCAAATATTGGTATTTTGAACTAGAAATCATCAGTGGGATTTAAGTAGAAATTAAAAATATCTTCAGAAACAAACCCATGACCAGATCTTAAACTTACTGTTACATAATTACATTATCTGAGTGCAGTTATTAGGAGTTTTAATGAAATATTCTATTTCTTCTTCTCTCTGTGCAACTTATAGCTCTGTTATGGAAAGCAACACTTGTAGGAACGCAGGAATGGTGTCCTGCCATTATAAGCATTAATATTATACAGTGTTTTTCATAAAGGGAGTTAACAAATAGTGGGGTGGTTTTGCATGGGTTTTGTTGCTGTTCCCCGATTCCTTTAGAAGGATACTTAGCTCTTTACTTCACAGGGCTTAGACACTTGTCATATTCATAAGGGCTGTTCCAGTGGACCTGCAGCTCAACCATCTGCCTCCTGCTCGCAGCTCTCTGCCCTCATCTTCTCATAAAATATTCCAATCCTCTTCTGTGGTGATTTTGCCTCTCAATTTTACGTCATCTGCAAGTTTCATTAGCATGATCCTGCTGTTTTCACCAGTGTCATTAGTAGAAAGGGACTGCCCCTAAGTCTAAATCGCAAGGAACTCCACAAACAAATATATCCTGCAAAATCACTGTCCTCTCAGCAAAGGTGTTTCCACTTACTAATACTTTCTTTTTGGTAGAAATTTGGCTATCCTAAATTTAGTAGTGAATCTTTTCATATTAACTGATCCAAATAGTTATGAATGCTGAGTATTCAAATTATTTCAGTACTGAAGTATTCCAAGATGTACTGAACTATTTTGTACCACCAGAAATGACACTTCTCAAAATTGAGAGCCTTTCTTTGACAAAAAATTCAGGGCCTTTCTGTTGTACATTATTTTAACCAGTCAGACTTGTTAGTCTGGATGGTTTGCTCATTGTGTATTCTTTGTAGAATACACCAGTATAAACTTCAGGAGAATTTAAGTAATGCATGCAAGAACATTCTCACACATACAAGCACATGCTTACTTACATGACATAAAATGACTATAAACTCATATAAAATTATATTAGCTGGAATTGATTAATAAGGACTATCTTCACTAACGTGGATATTGTAATCCATGGTTATCTGCCAACTTCTATATGAACAAAATATTTATAATGATCATAGAAGATTTTTAAAGTACCAGCTTTCCTCAAAAATGTGTTACACAGGCATGGGATGGATATCCATATTCTACTTGCACCACTGAGCACAAAAATATAGTCATTCCTTTTTCTCCAGAGGCAATTTCTAACCATAAGGCAGTCATTCAGAGAAATTGCATCCCTAGCTCCTTAAGGCTAAGTATCTTTCTACTGCAGGAAATGCAATCTAATTACACTAGCAAATAAGCAGTCTTCTCAAATTGAATTCCATGTGACAGTAACATGTAATGACAATTAGCAATGTTTATTTTTTTGGAGTTTCTTTGGATTGCAAGAACAGTCTAACCTGTACAAAATACGTTGCTCTAACTCCATCTGCTTTCATGTTGCCTAAAAAGAATGCCATTTAGGCCTTATGGAAACTATTTGGGTTCAGTAGAGTGTTTATGGGATTTAAGTAACAATATCTATACTGGAATATGAGTTAAAATAGNAACAGTCTAACCTGTACAAAATACGTTGCTCTAACTCCATCTGCTTTCATGTTGCCTAAAAAGAATGCCATTTAGGCCTTATGGAAACTATTTGGGTTCAGTAGAGTGTTTATGGGATTTAAGTAACAATATCTATACTGGAATATGAGTTAAAATAGAAAAAGAAAAGAGAAAAGAAAAGAAAAGAAAAGAAAAGAAAAGAAAAGAAAAGAAAAGAAAAGAAAAGAAAAGAAAAGAAAAGAAAAGAAAAGAAAAGAAAATGTCTTGATTTGCAAACCCTCGCAAGTAGGGGCCTAATACCAGAGATAATCTCCCAAATCTAAAAATCAAACATGCTTAATTAGAATAGGGTAGAACA
>VYXB01008838.1:150215-165744 GCA_013397135.1 Pachyramphus minor
GGCATGAATCTCTAGAAAAACCTACTTTTACATCGGTTCTTGCTTAAAACAACCAGAGACACAAATACTTAATATGTGATGATAACACAGGGAAACATTTTTTATTCTACCTTTTAAATAAAGCAGTGTCTCTGGGGAAGTATCCACTAATGTCAATTTTAGTGAATACTGCCTTGCTATGGGTTTGAAATTGAAGAAGAAATTTCTAAGGGAGAACAATTATTCCAGTCAGAGAGCTTCAGAGATTTCATGGTTATTGCACTGAATTTAAGATATTTTTATTGCCATAGAGGTAGGCTATGTCCATACTTTGGATGGCACTGCAGCATACTGGTACCTTAAACAGTTTAAATGATCTAGTTCAGATACCAGAAGCAGCCTAACAGCAGCTACACAGGGCTGTTGGAGCTGCACAAATGTGTATTAATTTACCTTGCTGAGAAGGCTTGGTAATTCCCTCCAGCTGAGCCCTGCATTAGCATGGTTAGCCTGCCTGCCTTTTTCAAGTTAGGTTGAGTAAGTTCACAGTGCAGGGAGATACAGTGTAAAAGAAATCACTGAGGCTTGAAAGCTATGAATATGGTGAATGGTCCCACTGGGAGGCATGTTTACTAGCAGTTACAGGTCATCCATCGCTGTGGTAGTGTCCATAGCATGTAACAGCATGCAATGCATACTCTTCCTCTGCATCATGATATCATGTAAGAATGTGTGTGCTCTGCATTATTTCTGTCTTCAAAACACACCAGTCTCTTGTAGCCTTAGTGGATTTAATCTCTTTGACTCAATGAGAATGGTAGGAATAGGGCTGAAACAGAGACTCTTTCAGGACTCAACAGAAGTATTTTGTTCCTCTATTTTCTTCCTCTGTTTTGTCTGCAACAGTATCTTTGATTTCTTTGATTTTTGCCATGAGAAGTGTTCATCTGATTCTCAGTGCCACTTCAATATTGCTCTCAGGAAGTGCTTTCTCTGTCCATTAACATTTGTGTGACAGATGGTGTAAATGACCACGACATCGATGTTTGAATAGTGTGAAATGATATTGCTTACTGCTTGATGTTTCACCAGCTGACAGCAGTGGATGACTAGCAAGGATAAGACTGAAAACAAAAAACAAATCTGTGTGCAGATTTCTCTGAATTTTGAAACTAAATTTTAAGTGCAACTCCTCTTCATCTTTTTCCAGATATCTTATATAATTCTTGCCAATGCTCTTGATCTATACGGACATTTGGAAAGCAAATATCTTTGCATTGGATGCAGATCTCACCATCTTAGTCATTCTTTCTCCTTAAGGAATCTATTGTTTTAACTCTTCTATTCTTTGTGATACAGGCAGGTTTTCAGTGAATGTGTACAGAATATATCATTCCATCTGGACACTTCCAGGTTTCTTAGCAAGTGTTTTTGTTGCTGGCTGTTTTGGTCCACGAAGCATGTCAATAATTCACTTGTCTGGAACAATGAAGTGTAAATGAAAGAAAATGTAATCTCTATCATCTCTGATCTTCTTCCTAGTATGCATATCTTGACTCCCTGTTTTGTACCTCTGAACTAGAATACAGCATAAAAATTATGCAGACTTTCAGCTTCAAGATGACTGGATTTTTCTTGTCAGGCTAAGAAATAATTGTCCTATTTCTATTTGTGTTGTGTGTCTCTTCTCATTACATCTTCATCAAATTCCCTTCTCACATGGTCCAAAACCCTGCTTGTTTGCTGCTCTCAGTTCAACAGTTTCCCTGTTTACTGCTCCAGCAAGTCCCAGGCTGATGGTCTCTCAAGTAATTTTCTTCCCTAATTTCCAAACTGTTGGTGTAAAGACTGATGCCAGGTCTTCTCACATCTCCTGATCTTTCTAATAAGATGTGTTATATTTTCTTTTTATTATTTCATAAAGACATCATCTCTCTAGGGCATTTGAAAGTCTACTACACATAAAGAACCATGCATGTGATAGAACTGGAGAGTTCCTTTTTATTCCAAAAGACAAATTTCATACAAGATCATTCCTAATTACTATCCAGTCTTTAGGTGAATACTAGCCTTGAGCAATTTATTTTGTAAAATAAACTTTGATTAATAAAGCAACATTTGACTTCTGTAATCCTGAAACCCAGGTGAAACTTGTGTTTAGTTATATTCTGCTTTCTGTGTTACAGAGGTCTGAGTATGATTTATGACAATTGCCTATTCTTGAATGTAGCTATTAGTAAAACCACCTAAAACACCTGCAAAAAGAGTCAAGAAACTTAGTAACACCGAAAGTTATCATATTTTCAGAATCAGTTAGCAAAAGATGTCTAGGACATATTTTCCTTTCTATTTATACAACTGAAATTCTCAGCTGTCATTTTATGTTCCATTTAATGCAAAAAGCTCTTCTTTGAACAAGATTAGAGTTCTGTTGCTAACCATTCTGATTTTTGTCTGACAGATCAGATCCCTCATTTGTCTCTTTGACCATATGATTCATATTTCTGAATGCTTTTATCACTTTTTTCCTTTTACTTCTACTACTGGTCTTCAATTCCACTTCTCTTCTAAACATTTCCTACAGTATATAAGAAATATCAGTTTCAATTCTGATTGCTTCATGGTGACAGCTGTCAATGCCCTTTTTTTGTGTGTGTTTGGTTTTGGTCACTTTTCTCTCCCTTATCCTGACACTGAGCTTTTGAAAAATCAGCACCACGATATCTTTCTGCAAACCTCCCAATCCATTAAACCTTCTTAAGGAACAGTAATAAAGCTGAAAATGTGTGGCAATGACTACCCGTCATATCCACTACGCTGTAATTTACTTTGCTTTTTCCTTATGATCTCAAATCATCTCTTCCATGTCTATCTCATGCGATAAACTCAAGCACAGACTATTTGCCAGGTTTTTTTCTTGTGTTTGTATAGTAGCTACAACAGCGGGACCATCATCCAAGATCAGCATACTTAAATATTACAGAAATACAAGCAATAATTAATGGAGACACCAGTTCTTTTGAAAGGAAATATTTCAGCTTGGTTTGCATATTTATACAAAAGCGTTTTGTTGGAACAAATTAAAACAGAACTGTTATTGTGATCTGGCAGAGTTAGAGAATGTAAATGCTGTTGTGTTACATATTCAGCCTTAAATCATGAAACCACATTCACTGCACAGTAAAAGTCAAATGAAAAGTACTTGTTTAATACACAAAGGAAAACACATTATATAATTTTATTACTTGAGAACAAATAGGTCACCTTCAGAAGGCTCCATTTACTGTATAGTAAGGTTTAAATTCACATATCGAGTTCAACCAGAAAAAATGTGTTCAAGTAGAAAAATAAGTAGAAAAATAAGGAACATTTCTCTCTAAAGGGTTTGCCACATCCTTTCAGAGTAAACTCTGGTACATCCCACAGCTTCAAAAGGACAGACAGCTTGTAAAATCTGCCCCTCAAATGGATTCTATAAAGATGGAAAAATTCATATCCGATTAATTATATACCAGGCAAACTACTGGAAGTCACAAGTTTCCATATAGACTGAAGAAAAAACGAAAAAAGTAAAAAACTTTCTAAAAAAGATATTTTACTTTGAAAGTTTACTTTTCAAACAATCCACCTTTTCTTTTAAATATTTTTACTATAATGTATTTTTTTTTTTAAGGATAACAATTATTATAACGCAAAGTACGGAAATATTTTAACATTTATGTCCTCAGACTCTTAGTAGCTCTTTTAGTCCTTTAGCAGGCAAGACAATGAAAAAAGTTTGGTCATCAGGAAATGCTATCAAAAAGTAAACAAGAACCTCCATGACATAGGAAAGAAAGATATTCATGTTCTCTTCCAGGAATAATGATGCTGATGTTCACATATTTGCTTTTCTATTTTGTCTCCTCTTAACCTTCTGTCTCCCAAGAGGAACAACACTTGCCACTGACAAATTATTCACATTGTGTCAAATGACACTAATCAAGTAATTTATTAGCATAAGTTTTCAACTGTTCCTCAGAACAACAGCACTAAATAGGCAATTAATTCTGAAGTCATGCTGAGGTTATTAATAGCAGTAGAAGTGGAGGACAGTGTAGCAGGAATAACTTGGTCAATTGGGTAAACAACACATATAACCCCAAGTAACTTGATTTATTATTTATATATCTAACATTCAGCTTTATCTATGCAATCCATAGGGAAAAGAAAAGGTTTGATTTGGGATCAGATGGGAAGTACTGCTCCAGGGAAAAGTGAGTTTATGAAGATTGCCGGGGGTGGGTCCAACGCGCAATAGAAGATTATATTTGTGATGATTTTATTTGAAAAATAAACAAGAGTTGAAATATTATTTGAATAATAAAGAAGAGCTTAAATTCCATAGTGCAACTTCACTTGGTTTCATATTGATATTAAGTGGACAGATTTTCAGAATAGTTCTTCATCATTCCCTGTCTGCAAATCAGTGTGTCAACTGTTACACACTGACAGACCCCTCCAAAATTTGGCTTTATGCTCTTACTATGCCATTTCTTTCGCTAGCTCTTTGTTAACATTGGCTAACTGCAAAAATCCTTGAAAATTATTCTGTGGGCACATCTAAAATGAAGATTAAAGCGCTGTAAAATATGACTTGAACAAGCTGCCTCAAATAACACAAAAGAAAGGAATCCGCCTACAAAATGCCTAACACATATTTTTGTTCTGGAAAAAACACAACACCTGACTTTGATCCTATTCATTTTCAGAAGTATTGAAAAACCTGATTAATGGCAGTCTTGAAAAACCATACGGTTTCTTCCACCATGGTTTGTGCTACAAAGTACTGGTATCTCAGCTATTCCAGGAATTAATTTGTCAATCTCATATTTGAAACGTCATAAAAAAAAATCATAATATATGAAGTATAAAAATATTTTCACAATTTCCCTTTCTCATATAAAAAAATTCTCAGATTGGCTTTAGGCTTAACATTTGCCACAACTTTTGGAGGAACAAAACTATCACAGGAAATGAGCAACCTAAATGCATGCATCCAATAACAGAGATGCAGCATGTTTTACTATCCACTATCCACTATTTGTAATACATTCATTCAGTACTATCTATATTTTTTATTTCTATGTACATTGTTTCAAACTTAGGAACAGATCATATTTCCTACAAAACGCCATTCTCTGCAGCTGTCTATTAGAAAAGAACATGCAATCAGACAAGTTCATCACAGTTCCTATTGGCTCACCTTCCCCCTGACTCATCTGGTTAAATCGAGTTTATCTGATTTAATGGTAATGAGATTGTCAGAAGTATAGGAAATGAGTGGATGTTCTGCTAATAAGCAAAGCTTTGGTCTTGTCATTTGCCCCTACTTGGCAGAAATCAGGTTGAGAACAAGTTGAAAACAAATCAAGTCGAGAAGAAATCAGGTTGAGAACAACATGCCCAAGTGCTAAACAAGTTTGACTCTACCTTATAGTGTAGTAGCTAAGTAAAATTAACTAATTTGAAATAAAATTATGAAGATAAAATAAGAATGTTAACAGTACGTTGATCATGTTATGTAGTATTACCGTAATTTAACAGTAAGAAATATTTGGCATTAGTAGCCATGTACACTGTATTTTTATTAATATTACTTCTGGTTTACTGTTTCAAGAATCCTCCCATACTTCTATGCATTTGAGAATTCCTACAGAAAATAAAGTGTGGTGGTTGGTTTGTTGTTTGTTTTTTTTTTTCTTTTGATAAGGACATAAATTGCCTAGCTATTTGTCAGAACTCCTCACCTGCAAGCATACAGAGTTGTTACTGAGAATATCGCTGAAACCTAGGTGCTTCTGGATTGAATTATTTGCTCAACTAATTCTTCAGGATAAGTACAAACATCTTGCTGAAAAAAAATACAGAGTAACAAGGCCTCTGCCAAGTTATGCATTTTAGCAACATTCAGCTGTCTGAATTATTATTGAAGCTCTGATATCTCTATGCTGATGAATATACTTTCTGCCATAAATTGAGAGCAGCAGTAGTTGTGCTGTTCCCCTCTGTGATATCTTCATCCTGGCTGACAACTGTTTCTCTTCTTCTCCTCCCAGGCTAGGAGGAAAATAGATGCTGAGAAAAGGTTAGGTTCATTCTGTTTCCATCAGGCTGAACGTGTTACTTCTTCCTTCCCTCTTCACATTATATCCTCCCATTAACTGTTCTGCTCACTTCTGTATTCCCACTGATACTATCACTGCCTAGAAGAAATCTGAAAAAACCAAGTGAGCAGCAGACCAGATCTGCATTTATCACCTGTGCATCTTACTCCTCCTCTTTATCCACTTCTGGCATTCTATTTCAAAACCCAATACAATTTAATTATTGATAATTGCAATTACTTTGAGTATATTTCACACCAATATTTGTCTGCTGCTGTGCTGATCGAACAGCTGAGCGATAATTTTCATTGTTGAAGCTGGCTTTAGAAGGACAGCTCTATCTGTGTATGGTGGTAACTGTATCTTTGTTTATATACATATCTAAAATTCAGACAACAGTGTGGTATTGCTATAAGAACACTTTAGAAACACATCTAATGTGATTACATGGAGACTTGCCATGAAGCTGCAGTCAGTTCTCTGTACATTGCAGCATTTTTTTTCCTGTCTACCCTGTAGACACACACATTTGGGAATTGTCAAGGTACAATTGTCCAGTGAATATCTGGACATACAGTTAATGGGAACTAGCTGATCATTCAGAAATAATTTTCCCTGAAATCCCTGAAGCAAAAGACACAAGACCTTGAAGACTGACACAGCATTAATCTGCAACATGTCCACTGCTGCTCCATTCTCATTTCTCTGAATCACATTAGGAAAAAGCAGGGAAGTCAGATGTTACCAAAACATCAGTGGTAAGAGGTAGGGTTTGATGGAAAAGAATTCATAGCATTCTCTCACATGGAGGCATGAACTGAGTGGAAAGGGTAAGGGCAACAACCTAAAATTATTATTTCTTCTGATAAGCTAAAAAAAAATGTCCACAATTCCGTAAAACCATCAGGAAAGCTTAAGAGGAGACAGAGACACTACAAGGATTACTAGTTTATGTTTTATCCTTCAAAAAGTTCAGAAAGATTTCATCTACTTCGAAATTCCACAGAAAGTGTACATTATGAAAGTGTACATTATTCATCTACAATGGGGAAAAAAATCACTACAGATTTCTTTCAAATATTTCCCCCATATTCTGGAATCAAAGAATAGCATCTGTATCAAGAATAGTGTAACCAGCAGGACTAGGGAAGCGACTGTCCTTCCCTACTCAGCATTGGTAAGGCTGCACCTCAAGTGTTTATTTTTGGGCCCCTCACTTTAAAAAGGACTTGAGGTGCTCGAGCATGTCCAGCGAAGGGCAGCAAAGCTTGTGAAGGGTCTAGAAAACATATTTTAGGAGGAATGGTTGATGGAGCTGGGTTTGTTTAGTCTCAAAAAAAGCAGGCTGAGGGGGGATGTGATCACTCTCTACAACTACCTGAAAGGAGGTTGCAGGGAGGTGGGGGCTGGTTTCCTCTGCCATGCCTGCAGTGAGAGGTCTAGAGGAAATGGCCTTAAGCTGGGACAGGGGAGATTCAGATCAGATATTAGAAAAAATTAAATTCACTGTTAGGGTGGTCAGGAATTGGAATAGGTTGTCCAGGAAGGTACTGGAGTCACCATGCCTGAAGGTGTTCAAGAGGTGTCTGGGTCTGGCACTTCACGATGTGGTGTAGTGGGTTAGGGGTTACAGTGATAGTGCTGGGGTGATGGTTGGACTGGATGATCTTGAAGGTCCTTCCAACCTTGATGATTCTATGCTTTTTTTATGCAAACATTCTTTCAGAAACTAACACATTTCTATGTATAGAAATGTCCATTGAAATACAGATGGAAATTTCTAGCTCTGAGTATCCATAACATTAATTGTAGTTGATTCATATGCTACAAGGTTCAGGATCTATGAAAGACAGCTGCCTTCTCTTGTTTTCAATACTTTCCCTCAATGTTTTACGTTTTTTTAACAGATATTTGGGGGAGAGAAAGAGTCAGACTTGTATTTTTGTATTTTGGAAAATAAGTAGACATAAAATACTGCAAACTCTACTACAATAAACACCATACCCCTTTTTTAGACAAGTAGAACCCCACACTTATGCAAGAAGGATTTAAAAGCCATCCTTGAGAGGGAAATATCAACTCAGCTTTTTTGCTGACAATTAGTAATTTAGTCACAACAATTCATTATGCAAAAAATCTCAGACTAATTTCTCTCTTTAACATGGCCAGGTGATCAAGATATATGTCTCCTAGAGGTTGTACTTGAGGTCCTCACACGCAAGCAAGTAATTTTTAAAACCTGCAGTCCAGGCAATACTATAATTTTTAGCATCCTTCCTCAATTAAAAAATAGTAAGAGCATCACCGGGCTCAGATTTTTGAGTTACAAAGTTTTGCATATATTCCTGGAGATAAATTGATATTTACACAGTTAGCAATGACTTAGATGGGTGAGAATTGTCTCTTTCAGTGCTTACTTGTGAATAAGGGAATGCATAAATCATAATACTTCTTTCTGGGTTCACCTAGACAGCTCAACAGAGCAGCACATTGAGCCCTGTGATGTGATGCTGCATCATCATTTGAGGTGCAGTTCTTCAGCTTAGCCTACTCAAAGAAAATTATTAAGGGAACTTTTCCAGTTGCCAGGACTGCAATTTTACCTATCCCTCATGTACATAATGAATTAGTGTATTAGTACTTGATCAATCACAGACCTCCACTGTACTCTAAAAATTTCTTTTAATAAAGTGGAATAAAAATATCTAACAAGCAATATTTGGCAGTTCCTTAAAATAAATGGTAAAATTTTATCCTGCATCATCCAATGCAATAACATTATTCAAAATAAAAAGTCCTTATTCAACTTTTTTTAATAAAAGATATCATATTGGGACATTTAACCATCATAAATCTATAAAGGGGATCTCTGCCTTCAATTTTAGAACATGCAGAAGTAATTAGGCTGACACTTCCTAAGTGGACCTGGGATGAATAATGAAAAGAGTGAAGAAATTTAGTTTTTGGTTCTCATGTCTACTCTGAGGAAGAATTTATCCATTTTTCGATATACTTAAATAATTTCTATTAAAGTTACAGAAAATCCTAATTTGTCTAGTCATCCTCATTAAGTCATAATGACCAGAGAATACAACCACACTTATAGAATCAACCTGTCATTTTCCCCCCTTTCTTCTCATGGTTCCCAGTAGTAAATCTCATGACAAAGGTAAAGCAGTAAAGTTAAAAAAAATAACATCCAGGGTTTCATTCCACATGCAACTACATATCTAGTTCACTTCCTTTTTTGCCCCATCATGTACTTATTTCATCTCAAAAAACTTAGACTTTGAGCTTCCATCCAGAACCTAACCCTAAAATTAATAATCTAAATCAACTTGCAAGTCCTAAGAAATAAACCCAAATCCTCTCTAAGCTGTACCCTCTTTTCCAACAGACAGCCAGAACCCACAGAGGGAATTTCATGCCACTTCTGTTTATGTTTCTCACATTAGCAAGTTATTTTGGAGTGGGAGTGAGAGGAGGAAGCAACAGAACAAGACTCATTCTCCACTCTCCCTTCCCAGGTGCTGCCATATGGTACAGCTTTGTGCTGGTGTATGTACACATCTTTCATTCTCTGCTTTCTCCCATGGGCAATCATCTATCATCCACCATTGCACTGTGTTTCACATGCTGCCAGTACAGCTTGCACCTCTCCAGGGGTTCATCCTGCTTTGGTTTTGCAAACCCCAATATCGTTGGTTATTTCCTATGGCCCAATATGTTTCCCTGTGCAATTTAGTTTCATTAGAGCTACTGTACAGAATGCAGAAAAAGATCATTTCTCTTTTGAAAAGTGTCTTTGCATAAAACATTACAAATTCAAATTAGGAGTTCATAGCTTAACAAGAGATAACCCTGGCCTCGCTCAGTATAAGGGCATAAAGATTTTCGTCTACTGGCAAAAATATGTTCAGTGAATAAAGATTTTAGAAAAAATATTATTGTTCTAAAAGGCCAATACAAATGGTTTCAACATTGCAGCAATATTACCTTTAAATTCAAACACCAAATTGAAAAGAACGAAGGGTGCCAACATCAAAAGCAGTAGCTCACTAGGTATTAAGATGAAAGCAGTGTGAAAACTCAAGGAGGCATTTTGAAAATTACATGTTTAGAATAATGATAATAGTAATAATTATATAAATAATCCATGTATTAATAGCTTTATATATATAATACAAATCTATATGTTAACTTTTATATAACATATGTAGCTAATCTCCCTTTATAGGAGAGGTTTATATATTTACATACATATTCATATATCTACTTTTCTAAATGCGTGCATGCATATATATGTGTATATATATACACAAGAGTTATTTGTTTGAAACCGTATACATTCTGTAGTTTTCTTTTACAAAAAACAACTGACAGGACAGTGATAGTTGTGGCAAACAGGATATGCTGGGTACAGCAAAGTAAGGACAGATCGACCTTTTAGAGAAGCCAGAAATGATTTGCATGTGGTACTCTCTGCACTGTATTTTTTCCACCTCACTCTTCTTGCTCTCTCAGCCTTGTTAAATTAGTATATCACGTTGTGGCTGATACACCTAACACAAGAGGTCATGTAATGAAGTCTGGACCAGCACATCCTATTTGAATAGTATGTAATATCTTCAAAATCCCTTTCTTTCCTGAAGAGAAAGTAAAAGTTTCATCAGTTTTGCTGTGCTAAATGTATTCTCCTGCAAGTGGCACTTCCAACAAAAAATAAAGTGAAAGTGAAAAGTGAAAAGTGNTAAGTGGTACTTCCAACAAAAAAGAGTAGTGAAAATCTTCATTCATAGAGAAAAAGAGCCACCCAAGTTACACCTTGCTGCACCACAGTGAAACCATAGACATCCATCTGCATGACAGACTTACGCAGGAATCAGTGGTAGATCTACGTTAGTGCTGAAATACAAGACACTGCACTGTGTCTGTGAAGCACATCCTGCGAGGAGACATAAGGGAGGAGAAGGGTGAGAGAGGTCTGAGGTCACTGAATCCATGATTGTTTTGCCCAGGGGCCGGTACTGCAACATCAGAAATGTCACCAAGCTCTTCTGGGTGAGTGGACGGAAATCTGGAGCTGAGCCCTCTGTCCAGATCTATCAGTGGAACGAACAGTGCTGCTGAAAAATGTTTCATCTCCAAAACAGACCTGGCAAAATAATATTAAATTCTACATTCACTTCTAGGTAACACAGAAAAGAAATACAGCTTATTTTTCTCAGTCTCTGTGTCCCATTTATTGTAGGGTTTTTCCTGTAGATTTTAGTGAAATTGTCTATGGCTGTCTTTAAAAAGCTAAAACATAAAAGAAGAACTTTTAGCAGGGTATCAGTCAGGCCTCTAGAATTAATCTTTTTCTGACAAAAGAAAATGTGATCCAAGTGCATGCAGTGAACTGCAGGGGAAAATATTCGTACTTAGGTGTCTAAGTGCTTAATTTGCTGCTGCTGACACATGGTTAGACAGATACAGGGTCTAGAACCTAGCAGTTAAATTACATTGAAAACGAATGGAGGTTTGAAACAAAGTCCACCAAGACAAAGAACACTTGAAAAGTTGAGTGTATTAAGTATTGGAAGATTGCTCTTAGGGTTTTCTAATCTAGCATCAATACTTAAAACATTTTCTACATATTGTAGGGAGTGGGCAACCGGTAATCTAAGCACTCTGGATTTAGTACTGATTTTACAGAAAACAGGAGCATGTACAATGCTAGCCAGAATACAATAATAATTAAGTGTCAGTTGCAGAGTTTTTATTATAACCCTGCCTTATTTTGAAGTGCACTTTTGGTAACAGCATGTTATGTGAATCATTAATTCTTATACCTAAAAACGTGTATCCTAGAGCTATAAAAGATATGGTACATCTTCATTCTTTACAATCTGGGAAAAAAATCATCCTCATATTGACCCTTTTGAAGCAGATATAAAAAAGCTGGTTTCAGTAGCATGTAGTGTATTCTTCTATAAAGCTATGTAATATAAGTCTGCCTCCTATAAAGCCATTTAATGCAAGCCTGCCTCACGCTGGTTTCCATTTCCACTGATGTTCTCTACAGCTATTCTGTTTTAAAAAGAACAGGAGCCAGTTCTATTTTCAGGATATCCAAGGTAAATTGGAGGGATCAAATTACTCTCACCTGTCACAGACCATGCTCAGCTCTTAGTAGCTGCTGAGTTTTGGTAGGTGGCTGTTGACCCTCAATATCCCAATGCCCAAAAGGGCTGTTTATCAAGGCACAAGCTCTTCTTCCCACTATTTGTAATATCCACCAAAACAATCACAATAATAGCCATAAATGGCATAAATAACATAAATGCTTGTATCAGCCTCAGATTCATCAGTTTTAATGATGAACTTGCCTGCAACAATTATGGCTTTCTCTTTCTTTTCTACAGTAGTCTTGTTTCATGTCTCAAAAAAATCTCACTGAGTTTCTCTCTTCATCCTGGTACAAAAGGCACCAGTGTGGGTTCCAAAAAAGGGCTGGATGGGTTCAGTAACAAATAGTCAAAAGTGGTTGAATATTCAGCATTAGAATTAAAATTCAGACTCTCCCTCTCTCTGTGGGCAACACTGAAGCTGATAATTGAAAATGTTATATGGGTAGTAAGGTTAATGAGTCTTATTTATATTAAAAAACAGTGAAGACCTATCAAACTTCTACATCATGTGAAGATGAGCCTTGATCTATCAAGTTACAGATCAGGGATTTCCACATGCCTAAGAAAGAGTATGATGCAAGGGTATGATTAGCAACCCTGAAACTCAAAGGAACAACCACAGAGATGTGGATTTTTTTCAATGAAACTGAATGTCAGACTATAGAAACATCTGAAGAGAGAATTCCAAGTGTTTTGGTGATTTGCAAAAGGGTTGGGAGATAAGTTTATGGGTTTTTAAATGCTTTCAGGATATTTTCATATTCTTCCACTGACATACTTTGTTACCTCCTAGTTGCACTGAGAAATGCAGTGGGGAGAATGAGGCCTTGAACAGCCTCAAATCGAAGGCTGGTTCCACTTATTTTTCCCTTAAATAAGTCTGTTTTGGTTTTTGTTACAGTACTAACTATAGCAGTTTGAGAACCAAGTAGTCTCCAAATCTTAAAGATTTGGAGAAGATAATATGGAAAATAATATATAAATTTTATTACAAGTGCACATCTGCTCATTTACCCACAGTACATAACACTAAACGTGGAAGTTCTTGTTTAAAATCCTGTTCTTGTTTCAGGTTTACAATTTCTCTCCACATAATTAGTAGGTGCAGTTCATGGACCAGATTTTCTAAGATACTCAGGCATCTAAATAGGTAGTTGGGTATCTAGAAGGACTTCTTTTTCACTGTAAATATTTCATAAATTATGACCTTTGAAAACACAAACCTAAGTGAAGACTGCTTTGAACACAGGAAAAAAAAAAATTCATCTTCTTAACCAATGACTTCTGGACTGACACATTCTAAGATGCAGAAGAAAGAGGTAGCAGTAAATGAACAGGCAGAAACTACCTATCATGACAATCTGTCATAAAATAGGTTGTTACTGCTCTAATACACCTATACTGAAATAATTAGTGCAATTCTAAACAAATGGAAAAGTATAAGAGATAAAAACACGTTATGGCAGTGTCAGCCTCCACGTCATACTGAGGGAATTTATCCTATTCTTTAGACGCCACAAATAAGTTGGTCCGAGACCTGAGCTACGTAATGTAACACCATCTCGTTAGCACTATTCCATATTGCACACACTTCTGTGGTGGTTTCCATGAAGGCATAGTCTCTAAAGTTATATTGTCAAAAAGACAAAAATTCAGTTTAATCTGTTCCTACAGAGCATGTGGTGTTTCCTGAAGTGAAATACATGTATCTTTTTGCAGCCCTCACTAGGATCTGCAGTTCAAGTCCCATCCTGCATCCAGGCACTGTCCTTGTGAATCATGTTTTGTTAGCTTCAACTTGTACTTCATATCAAGGACATGACAGTAATTAATGGCCACTGATCTTGGAAGCTGCATGTTTGGCAACAACTGCATACAACTCTGTAGCAGTGGTGCCTTTCTGTAGTCCATCTCACACAGAAACCATAATCCCAGAGCTCGGAGTTATTAAACGTATTTTTATAGCCTCTGTGATGTGATTAAAATTCCGGTCAGAGACTGGAATTTTTCTAGTAACTTTTCCAGTCAGAAAACCTTTGGTAAGACAGACTTCTAGCTGCCTGGTTTGAATACTTCCCACAATGAAGTATTTCCTGTAGCAGCGTAGTGGGTTTGATCTGGCCAGATGCCAGCATCCATTGAAAACTGCTTTTCCCCCTGCCCTCCCTCTCCATCTGGGCAGAGGAGAGAGAGAGAAAAAAAAAAAAAGTCAGGATTCTTGAGTAAAGATAAGGACTGAAAGATGCGGTTATGAGCAGGCAAAACAAACTCAGCTGAGAAGAAAACTTAGATTTACTACTAACAGACTAAAAGCTGAATTCATTGCTAACAGAATGAGAGTTAAAAACAGTCTTAAAACACAACACCTTCCCCCCACTCTCTTTCTTTGCAAATCTCTCCTTCTCCTGGTGGTGCAGGAAGACAGGAAAAAGGGAGTTCGTTCCTTTTTCTACCACTGCTAACGTGAGTCCACCCCTCGGATCAGCAGTTTTCCTCAATCTGCTTCTCTTGGGTTACTCCTCCATCGGGTGCAGGGAAGGTCTTTTCACCTTGCTGGTCCTCTACGGGCTGCAGGGCGACAACCTGCTTCACTATAGTCTTCACCATGGGCTACAGGAGATCATGGCTCTGAGCCCTCCCCCTGTTTGTGTGGGGGTCCCTTCCCATGGGAGACAGTCTTTGGGAGGACCCACCCTCCTCATGGGTCCATCCACCCCTCGGACAACAGTTCTCCTCAATCTGTTGCCCCATGGGTCATTCCTTCACGAATGAGCTGTATTGGCATGTGTCCCTCACCGGGCCACAAGTCTTACCTGAGAAAACTTGTTTCAGTGTGGCTTTCTCTCTCCAAGGGAGATAGGTCTCCTGCAGGACTTTGCTCCACCCTTAGGCCTCCCATGGGGTCACATGCATCCACTTGCTCCAGCATGGGCTCCTCCATGAGCTGCAGGGAGGTCTCCACACCCTGAAAGTCTTTCATGGGCTGCAGGGGCTTCAGCTCTCAGTCTTTCCCTGCCTGGAGGGGAGAGGGGGCCCCCTGGGCCCCTCCTCCCACCTCCTTCAGCTGACCTTGGAGTGTGCTTGTTATCCCATGTTCTCCTCCACTCTTCTCTGGGCTGGAATTTCTTCTGCGCAAGAAACTTTCTCTTCCTATGTTCTTAAATATGTTATCATAGAGGCATTATACCATCACTTCTAATTTGCTCAGCCTTAGCCTGCAACAGGAAATTC
>VYXB01008838.1:166725-233050 GCA_013397135.1 Pachyramphus minor
TGAATACTTCCCACAATGAAGTATTTCCTGTAGCAGCGTAGTGGGTTTGATCTGGCCAGATGCCAGCATCCATTGAAAACTGCTTTTCCCCCTGCCCTCCCTCTCCATCTGGGCAGAGGAGAGAGAGAGAAAAAAAAAAAAAAGTCAGGATTCTTGAGTAAAGATAAGGACTGAAAGATGCGGTTATGAGCAGGCAAAACAAACTCAGCTGAGAAGAAAACTTAGATTTACTACTAACAGACTAAAAGCTGAATTCATTGCTAACAGAATGAGAGTTAAAAACAGTCTTAAAACACAACACCTTCCCCCCACTCTCTTTCTTTGCAAATCTCTCCTTCTCCTGGTGGTGCAGGAAGACAGGAAAAAGGGAGTTCGTTCCTTTTTCTACCACTGCTAACGTGAGTCCACCCCTCGGATCAGCAGTTTTCCTCAATCTGCTTCTCTTGGGTTACTCCTCCATCGGGTGCAGGGAAGGTCTTTTCACCTTGCTGGTCCTCTACGGGCTGCAGGGCGACAACCTGCTTCACTATAGTCTTCACCATGGGCTACAGGAGATCATGGCTCTGAGCCCTCCCCCTGTTTGTGTGGGGGTCCCTTCCCATGGGAGACAGTCTTTGGGAGGACCCACCCTCCTCATGGGTCCATCCACCCCTCGGACAACAGTTCTCCTCAATCTGTTGCCCCATGGGTCATTCCTTCACGAATGAGCTGTATTGGCATGTGTCCCTCACCGGGCCACAAGTCTTACCTGAGAAAACTTGTTTCAGTGTGGCTTTCTCTCTCCAAGGGAGATAGGTCTCCTGCAGGACTTTGCTCCACCCTTAGGCCTCCCATGGGGTCACATGCATCCACTTGCTCCAGCATGGGCTCCTCCATGAGCTGCAGGGAGGTCTCCACACCCTGAAAGTCTTTCATGGGCTGCAGGGGCTTCAGCTNCAGTTCTCCTCAATCTGTTGCCCCATGGGTCATTCCTTCACGAATGAGCTATATTGGCATGTGTCCCACACAGGGCCACAAGTCTTTTCTGAGAAAACTTGTTTCAGCGTGGCTTTCTCTCTCCAAGGCAGATAGGTCTCCTGAAGGACTTTGCTCCACCCTTAGGCCTCCCATGGGGTCACAGCTTCTTTTATGCATCCACTTGCTCCAGCATGGGCTCCTCCATGGGCTGCAGGGAGGTCTCCACACCCTGAAAGTCTTTCATGGGCTGCAGGGGCTTCAGCTCTCAGTCTTTCCCCCCCGGAGGGGAGAGGGGGCCCCCTGGACCCCTCCTCGCACCTCCTGCAGCTGACCTTGGAGTGTGCTTGTTATCCCATGTTCTCCTCCACTCTTCTCTGGGCTGGAATTTCTTCTGCGCAAGAAACTTTCTCTTCCTATGTTCTTAAATATGTTATCATAGAGGCATTATACCATCACTTCTAATTTGCTCAGCCTTAGCCTGCAACAGGAAATTCCCACCTGGAACTGGCTATCCAGCTGTCCTATGAGCTGGCTCCTCATAGGACAGGGTAAGCTTCTAGCAGCTTCCAACTGAAATCATCCCTATGGCCTCCCTCCTGCCAAAAATCCAGCCACATGAACCCACTACAAGCAGTCACCTTTAAACTCTAGGCTCTGTGACTCTATCCAGGATTATATCCCCTGTCCGTTTCCCACATCATGCCAGGCCTTAGGAGAAATCTTCTCCCTCTGTAACAGATCANAGCATTATATCATCACTTCTAATTTGTTCAGCCTTAACCTGCAACAGGAAATTCCCACCTGGAACTGGCTATCCAGCTGTCCTATGAGCTGGCTCCTCATAGGACAGGGTAAGCTTCTAGCAGCTTCCAACTGAAATCATCCCTATGGCCTCCCTCCTGCCAAAAATCCAGCCACATGAACCCACTACAAGCAGTCACCTTTAAACTCTAGGCTCTGTGACTCTATCCAGGATTATATCCCCTGTCCGTTTCCCACATCATGCCAGGCCTTAGGAGAAATCTTCTCCCTCTGTAACAGATCGATAATTATGAACCCATCTCTCATCTACGGTCCACTTAATGTTCAGTCAGATACTGGCACAGAAACAGGACCACACCATTTGAGGTAGAATAACTTTTCTGTACACAGCAGGCCTTCCTCTCCCAATTTCAACCAAGGCATTTTTATCTTAGTTTGCATAAATGCAAATTATACTACAGTTAATTAATTTATCACGCACTGAAAAAGTCGGGGAATTTGTCTCCATAAACCTTCTGCAACCTTGAATTTCAAAACACTGGGAAAATACTCTGTGGGGAGATGTTCTGCTTTCCTTCTTTGCCTCAGATTTACAAGATATGATTTCTTATTCTTTATGTAATGGCAACAGCCAACAGATTTTCTTTTAAAAAATAACACACTCATCAACATCTTAGACACATACATACACACCCACACCCATACACACACCCACACATACACCCCTGAACATTTCTGGATTTGTCTTTTGTCAGAGAGAAAATATTAAAGGAACATTAAAACAATTGTAAAGGAAAAGTATGTGAACAAGTCAAACATATAATGATATTTTCCTAACCCCTGGATATTAGGTGGACTTCTTGACCTAGAAGTAGAATTTTCTGAAAAGATTAGAGAAGAAAAATCCATCCAAACCTGTACAAGTCAATCAGTTATGGAACCCAGTCAAATGTTTAACAAGCAAACATGAATACACAGCTCTGAATTTTGATGATAGTTCAAGCCCTAAGTACAAAACCATAAAAAAATACAAAATGTTTAATGAGTATCCCAGGATAATAGGATGAATTTAATCCAAACTCGGAACTTTGTTTGAACATTTCTATTCCTCCAAACACCTCTCAATAATCAGAACATTCGTGTTTTGCTAACTGAATAATTGGCAAAACAAGACTCAACCATTTGTGTTGATATAAACCATCATAACTCCAATCAAGTAGTGAATTACAAGGTCATAAAATAAAAGCAATAAGAGCATTTCTGTTTGAATTAATTTGAGTTGTACCAGTTTATATCAGAATATTGCTCAGGAGTAACTCAGCCATACGTTGATCACTGGAGAGGCACTTATAAATTGTGACATATTTCAATACCTAAAATGACCTGAGAAAAGTTCACAACACAAATAGGTAGCATCAGCCTTAATCTCATTTCAATTTACTTTACGTGCTGAAGTGAGCTGGTGTGGAGACCAAAGTCATACTGAAACCAATGTAAAATCAGTGGAAGCACAACAAATAATTGTGTTATATTTTTAGCTCTTTGCCCTGGCAGCTCCTTCCTTTGTTATGATTTGTTAAAGAGAACAAAACATCATTAAGATAGATTTCAATTTGTTCTTGCTCTGTGCTGGAGGTCATCCTTTTGCTTTCCCTTCCAACTTGGCATATTCTGTGATTCTGAGATAGTGTCCCTCTCACGCCGCTGACCTTGGCTTGCACAACAGGGATGACCAACTCTTTGCTTGCTTTGGCCTTTAATGATATATTGCAGAGCATTAGTGTTTTGTCTGTGAGGAACACTGGAGTCATACAGCTGGTAGCTACTGTCACTGTGAAAGAGGAACAATACTGTGGAAAAGGGCCCTTGCATCTCATTATATAATATCTTAGTGAAGTTCTTTATAATTAAAGAAAGATTCTTTCTACCTAATGAGCAGCTAGAGCTTCACACTGTGCATTAAAATGATAAACACAGGGGGCTCATGTCTTCATTCAAAACTATCATTAGAGGGGTTTAAAGAAATTATTAAAGCCTCTTCTTTTATCCACAAAACCAAACACCCATAACCTAATCTAACACCACAAAGCTCCTGTAAAAGAGAACATAATCAATTCCCTTAAAATAATCAAGATTAATACATTAATCTTAAGTGGCTGGTACCCATTACCTGAGTTGATACAGTTTTTTTACTCACCCATTAGTAGAGCAAGCCCATTATAGAAAAAAATAAATAAATTACATAATCAGATCAAGGACAGAAACTGCAAGAATGGGAACAGAATAAGAGCCTGTTTTTCAAAATTATAACCATTCAAAATAAAGGAGATGTGAGGTTACAGGATGACCAGGTCCACCACATTAGAGCATAATAAGATTTTTTTTTATCTCTGCTCTGTGCTTGCCATTTTCAAATAAGATGTTTTTTGTTAAACTTATAATATGAATAATAATTTCAGTGAATAGTGTTCTGAAAAACCACTAGATTGAAGAGGTACACTAGAAATGCCTATCTCCTTGATATATTTTGTGATTCTTAAAGTATCACCATACCTTGCACTGCAGAGACAGAAAAAGACTAACCTACTATAGTGATACATTAGAGTAATACAGAATGGGAGACAGTTCCCAGGGCTCTCATAATACTATATTTATGCCAGTTATAGCTTCTGAATATCCATCTATGCTTGCAATGAGTGGTCTAAAACACAGTTATGAAAATTGCTTGATACCTCACACTTGCAGGAATAATCCTTAACAATTTACAGCCATGTTCAGGAGTAAATTCTGGGTCATTTTTCATCAAATAGGTATCTTTAAAGTTTCAAATATCTACATGCCAAGAGAATCTTTGATTTTTTTAAAATGTATTTTACTTTCTTAGAACAGGGGGAAAAAATGAACTTATCACATTGAAAAAATTTATGAATAATACTTACAAAAGCTTTCTATTAATATTAATAATGGCAATATATCTGATCAACTAATGGGTAAAACATAGACTGAAGAGTTCAGGAGTTAAAAGAAATTGCTATATTGCTACATGATCTGATCCAAACTCCCTGAAATACAGCAGAACTTTTCAGTGGTCTGACCTGCAGTTATTAAAATAGAATCATAATGCAGAAGTCCTTTTGAGCCAGAGACCTGCTATTTGTATAGAGTATTCCTGATGTTCACTTGTATATCATAATAACTTTGCATGCAGAGAGTTCTTGTGAAGTTTAAAAGGCTTTTCTATTGTCTTAATCACAGACAAAAGTTTGGGCAGAGCTTCAGGAAGGAAATCCTCTTCTGTAAAACGCAGTGTGCTCTCATCGCAAAATTATACCCTGCACCAAACTCATAAGCACTGTCTAAAATATTTTTTCATAACTATTTTAGATTTCACTTCTCCCCGTGGGAGACAGCTCTAATTAGTTTATGTCAAAAATATAGATTTTCCTCATTTTAACTATTTTATGCACACCACCTTCAAACAAAAGGGCATTTAACTCTTTTTTTTCCTTTTTTGCATTGATCAAATAATTTTTAAATATTTCACTTATAAACTAAATCTCTTAGCTTTGTCATATTCCTTTTAAACTAAATTCGTAAAGTTGGTTCTATCACTACTTTATGATCTCCCCTGCTTTACTTGTGCTAAATGTATTGAAGAGTGTACTCTGTCAATACAGCATACTGTAATTACACAAAAGCTGTACTGATATTCCTTAGTTTATGGCATCAGCCTCCACTGTGTTAACCAGAGCAGAACTCTGCCACTGTATCAAGCTATAATCATACTATCAAACTGCAGTTCACAGTATGCTATTGCACATCCTCCACTCATCCCTGACAACTTGCACTAAATTAGTACTTTGCGGAAGTTGAATTTTCTTGGGTAAATCTTTTAAGCTAATTTTTCCCCACTTTTCATTTTACACTCTGTAATTCGAGATTCAATCCATTTGTACTGCTGTCAACCACTTATGTGTATATATATGCATTCCTAATTCTGCATACATTGAACATGTTCATATCTTTTTTCAAACCATTAGGATGGAAATACAGTCTGTATCCCGTTAGACATCCTGCTATAACTCATTGGACATCTCTCTTCTAATACGTAGTCCATACTTTTTAGTAATGTTTCTTTAGTATTTCAGATAGTGATTTTAGTCTCCAACAGTGCTAAAATCCAAGCCAGGGAGTCAAAACCTTTCAACCAAACTTTCATTGATGAGTACCAAGACCTCTTTAAAATTGCAAAGGGATATTAAAGAATTCCATTATGTCTGCTAATTTTTTAGAAAAGAAAGACTGACAAGAATTCTCAATGAAGTATTAATTGGATCAATACAGTTTAGTCCTTTTTAATTTTGAAATCACTCAACTTCTACATCTTTTGTCCTGACAAAAACACAAGATTATTTCTCTTAATAAATTTTCTTGAATTAGTACTGAAATTTGATGATCCTCAGTGAAAACTACAAATACCACAAATCTATATTTCTACCCCCTTACCTACCTTCATCAAAATCAAGTAATGTTAAAAAGACACTTAAAATCTACTTCTTAAGAATACATAATTTTTTTCTGGAAATTTTTGTACTAAAAGTACAAATAAAAACAGCTGGGGAAAAAAGTTTGCATTTGACCACTCAGAAGAAAAAGAAAATTATATACAAAAAGAGAAGGTATACTTTTGATATTAATGCATCAGTCATTCCTTTATAAGGTCTCTGGATATTTTGAGTACTTTTTATTTTTTAATTTAAAGACATTTCTAAGCAGAAAGTTACAATAATGCAATCTAATCACCATGCTATAGCATTTAATTGTAACTTGAGGACAGGCTATAGAAGATTAAAAGCTTCCATCTAAAACAAAAAAGGTCTTACTTCTTTGTTGGAATCAGTGGAGAAAATCTATCCAGTGGAAATCACCATCATTCTTGGCCCTGAAACTGTGCTGAGAAACCCATTCAACTCTGAGTCATACCAGTCCCACTCCAAGATATCCCAAGAGAGAAATTCTTGAGCAGCTAGCCAGAAATCCCAGATGAGAGGATCAGAGGAAACCAAAGAAGAGGCATGGAAGTTTCAGGGGGATGATATTTAGAGCTGAACACAATGCTTTTGGGGTTTTTTTTTAGGGGAATGATTACACATAGTAAAACAAAATTTTTTGGATTTTGATTTGGGCTTTTTTGTCAGAAAGAATAACTAAGTCCAGGGTTAAATTGACTGCTAACATGTTTTGTGTCTACATATGTAAATTCATGTATATTTCTATGGAAATAGAAGTTCATGTTCTCTAAAGCAATTTTGTCTGACTCTGGATAGTAACCTTTAGAATGTCTAGACTGCAAGCTAACTAAATTTTAGTGTAAAACATCAATATTTACTGCTTTTTTAAACATATATAAACATATATATAACAGATAAAAAACATAACAACATGAAAAATGGATGTGTATTGTACAACAGGACAGAATATACTTTATAATACAAAAGGAAACTCATTTCACTGAAATTCAATCCTGTTTGCCCAAGAGCTTGGCTGCCTTGCACTGGCTGGTTGTTGCTTCCAAGTCTCTATCCTTTCAATTTCACTCAACATCTTCCCCACTTACACTCTTCTATTTTATCCAGTATTATTTAAAGGGTTCCCCTTTACTTTTCACATTATTTGACTTAGTGTCTCCTTTAACTACCCTGCAAAAAAGAAAAAAAAAGAAAAAAACCCCACAACAAATCCAAACCCAAAAACTAATTTACTTCAATTATATTTTTTGTTTCATAATAGAGACTAAAGGTTAGAAGGTTTTATTTGGATTCTTCTCTTTTCAGGAAGAGCTCCTATATAGGTCTATTCCCATATATCAAATATGTTGGCTACCTCAATCATCCTATAATAACAATTATTAATAAATGGAATATTTTTTAAAATGTCAATAATATATCTAAAATAGAAAAATATTAAAGGGACATCAGTCTTCCTCCTTTAACTGACTAGAAGCATGTGCATGCGTTATCACTATCACCTAAATGACTCCTTAGCCAATTCTGAAAATATATGAGGAACTCAGAGGGACTTCAAGCTAATCAATAAAAGTTTTCAAATACAAAGTTCTCAAAATTTTATGGGCACATAAGCTAAAATTAGTTGACACTGTTCAGAAAGTGCTTTTTTATAAACTCAATAACATAATTTGGTTGACTATATATATAGGTTTGAATTTCATAAAGTAGGTATTTAATTCAGTGCTTTGAGTTCAATGCTGGTATTTTGGTTAAAGACTACATCCCAGAAGTAGAACACCGTACAAGTTTTGACTGTCTTGTCTTATTATTTCATACCTCATTCCAGACTGAAATACTGCTCTAAAAACCAGGATACAAGTAAGAGTTTACAGTTTGCTGTTAACAGTTGAGTTCAATTTCCAGGTAGTTTGCAAGGGAAAGACATCTATAAGCAGGTGCAATAATTGCAAATAGAACATGTTCGTAAGGGTTTATGGTCTGGTTTGACGGTGATTTTCCGGTTACTCATTGCTAATGAAGTGTTTTGGAACACCATTATGAGACAGCTTTTATATAATAAATCACACTTTTTCAGAAAGATTTGTATTAGTTCATTAGCTAAAGAGATTATGTATTCTGGCATGCATTTATTATGTATTATGTATGTACTATTATGCAGTTCTTGATCTAAAATAAGTTTTAAGTATTTGAGTAAGCAGATAAGATTTCTATAATAATTTTCAATAAGTCAAAATTCAAAAGAACTAGATTTCCTACTTAATTTTTGTGTCTTTGACTACATGACCTTTCCTGTAGATATGGAGTGTTTGGATACATGGAGAGGTTTATTGATCTATTACAAAAGTTAAACAATTCCAGTGTCCAAATTTTACTGAATGCTTAATTTCATTAACATATTTAGGACTAAGAGAATGAAAACAATTTTCTGGAAAACAAATACAAAGTGCCAATATATATATGCATATCACTATGAATACATTTCATGAAAGTAATTAAAAATTATTCATCAATATAGGTAAAGCAAAACCCCGTATACTATAGAGATACAGTATTATGCTAAAATTTAATTAGGTATGCTCCATAGTGCAGGAAGGACATAAGTGGATTTCTAGTTCCTATACACATGTGTTTAGGTTTTTTGAAAAACTCTTTTCCTTGTTTCTTACAAGTAGAGCTACCTCTGCTCACTTAATTCTTATCCGTGCATGATTAAAAAGAGATGCATGATAATTTTTCAAATATGCCAAAAAGAACTAAATCCAAAGGTTATAGGAACTGGTTTGCTATTCTAGCTTCTAGTTCATTGTTTCACAAAACTAAAATATGCAGATGAAAATTGTCTTGTCTAAGATGACATTCTAATTTCACATTTCAGATTTCAAAGAGGACAGCATCAGAAACTGTTCTGAGAAATCAAATCTTCATATATTATTTCATTCCAGAAATAAATAAATAAAAAAATCATAGGACAGAAAACAAGTTGCATGAAATCTTACATTACAATTCATAGAAACTAAAAACTTAAATAAAAAAGCAAGAGAAAATATTTCTTTTATTGAAAGATTATTTAATAGCTACCTTATTATGGTGTATAGAATAACCCAGTATCCATATAGACAGAAGATAATAATATGGTTTGACCTTGTATTCATAAAATGCCTTTCACACTGCAGTTCTAGTCCTAAGATTACAAGGCAGTCTTAACAAGTAAGCCAAGCAGCAGCACCAGCAAAAAAGATTATTTTTAAATAGAATTCACACAAGCTAGAACCTACAAAAAGGTATACATAACACATTGAATTTAGCCATTTGCCTAAGCATTTTAAGGATCAGGGTCTATGCTTGTGACAAAACTGGTAGGCAAAACATGCAGATGGGTAAGGTCAAGAAAGAGGAAAGGAAAAACAACAGTAGCGTGAAAATATGTTCCACACAGAATGTGTGAGTTGCCGCCTGCCAAGCAGTTAGCAGTAGGCAGTACTGTGTAGGCATTGTGGAAGAAATCAGGCTTGCTGAAGTATCCAAAGAACATGATCTAGAGATTTGCTTGGCTTCTCATAAATACCACATAGAAATATTTCTTTAAAGTCAGTCCTAATATGTGAGAAGTGAAGAAATATCAGAATCATGCCTTTTGAACCCATATCTTCTAAATGCCTAACTCAGTCAAATAATCTAGCAGGGTAAATTTACCATTTTTGTTTAAATACTTTGGGGACAGAGCAGTGATTCAGAACAAGGAATATATGCACCTGGAAGCTTCTTATATTACTTTTTATAGTAAAAAATTATTTTGTTCAAAATTAACTATTTTCTGATAAAACCTATGTGGTGTCTTTGTGAATTTTTAACAGTAACATTTAGTCTTTGATATCTGGAGAAATTTGGAGAGAGTAGATGTTTCTTACCTGGTCTTCTGCAAAGCATTTGACACTTTTTCCTTTGTCCTAAGACAAACCTGTAAGATACAGATTGGATGGATGGTCTGAGAAGGAAGTAGTTAACAGGTCACACTCAAAGGGTGGGAGTCCATGATTTCAGTCTGGCTGTCAGCCTGTCACAAGTGGAGTCCCCCAGGGATTGACACTAGGCCCCATGCTGGCCAACATCTTCATAAACTGCTTGGATGATGAGACTGAAAGTGCCCTCACTGGGTTTGTTGATGACACCAAAATGTGTGTTATCAAACAGAGAGTTGGACACATCGACTGGGAGAGCTGTCTTACTGAGAGACTTGCAGAGGCTGGAACAGTGGGTTAACAAGAACAATATGAAGTTTAACAAAGACA
Organism: Pachyramphus minor; assembly: GCA_013397135.1. NCBI lineage: Eukaryota > Metazoa > Chordata > Aves > Passeriformes > Tyrannidae > Pachyramphus > Pachyramphus minor. The sequence continues at coordinate 177,263 of VYXB01008838.1, forward strand.
AGTACCAAGTCTTGCACCTGGAGCAGAATGACCAAACAGCCCAACACAAAATAAGATCTGTGTGGCTGGAGAGCAGCCTTGCTGAGAGGGCTCCAGGGGTCCTGGTGGACAGAATGCTGAACACGAATCAGAAGTGCACTTCTGCATAACAAAGGTAAATCAGATTCCGGGTAGCATCTGCAGGGACATTACTAGCCGAGCTAGAGACATGATCATCCCATTCTACTCAGCACATGTCAGGCTATACCTGGGGGACTGTCTTCAGTTCTGGTCCCCCCCAATTCAAGAGCCACATAGACAAATCAGAGAGGGTCCAAAGGAGGACCACAAAGATGATCCAAGGGCTGGAATCTGCCCAGTGAGGAAAGGCTGAAGGGGTTATGTCTTTTGTCCTGGAGAGAGGAAGGCTCACTGGGAAGTCATCCAGTATTGCAATACTTAAAGCATGGCTACAAAAAGAACAAAGGCTCTTTCTTCACAAAGAGTCACATGGAGAAAACAAGAGGCAACAGGTTGTGTCACAATAAATTTCATCTCAGCATAAGAAAGACTTTTTTATTTACAGGAGAAACAATCATTCACTGGAATAACTTCCCCATGGATGTGGTAGGGTCCCCATCAAAAGAGGTTTTCAAGATGCAATTTGAGAGGGTGCTAGATAATGTCATGTAGGCTCCCATTGTCATGAAAAGTCAGACCAGATGATATTCCAAGGTACCTTCCAAAGTAGGCTGTCCTATGATTCTATACTTGTTACTATAAATTGTAAATGTCTTTTTATAATCTTAATTTATATCAATTTTTCCTAGCTTTTAGGTCCAAACAATCTTGAACTTAGATCTGCTGTTTTCTTTTGATGCTTTTACCAGCTTGAAGGAAAAGTTAGGGTAGTACTATTACTTGAGCAGATTTTATATTGCTGTGAAGAAATATCCCATATAGTTAAAAAGGAAATTTAAATATCAACTTTTTTTTAAAAAAGCATTATTATTATGATATCTCACTGAAAACCCACAGCCACAAGAGATAAACACGTTTCCTTTGTATAAGAAGTTAAACCAATTTAATAGCACTGTAAAGATCATAAATTGTCTATGTTAGAAGCAGCATTCTAAATCCGTAAATTAAGTTCCAACCAAATTAACCTGCCATTGAGTGTTTGAGAAAGCATAATAGAGACCATAAGTATACTTTAATCTCAGTTAAACCTGATTTATTTATAACCCGGTCTCTCTCATTAACAGAAATAAGTCATTTGACCTTGTGTGTGGTTACACATATTTACCTTTAAAGCACATGTTCCAGTGTTGCACAATGAGCTGTTACTGCAAAGCACCATTGGTTAAGCATATTTCCCACCAAAGTATCAGATCCCATTTTCAAATTTTTGTAACTTAATAAGACTAATATGTTGGACTGAGCTTCTGCGTGCCAGATGTCAGCCAACCAAAAATTTATTTTGCTTTGTTAGAGCTGTAAGAGATAGTGAAAAAAAAGGAGAAGAAAAAAGACTGGTTCTGGATAGGGTTTTTATGTCTAGTAAAGTATATGTGAATTCAAGGAATATCAAATACTGTTGCAGAATGCTATGCCTGTATTCATCCACCCAAAATGCCATGGATTTCATGCACAAGCAGAATCTCTGGGCAAATCTGATTTTTCCTTCCTAGCATAGGAAGGAAAGAAACAAAGTTGACAGTCGTCACTTAACTGTCTCCCATTACAACATTATTCCCTAAAGTCCATTCCTGCTGCAACTCTGGAAAGGCAGTGGTTTTAACTTTTCTTTGTATAGTCTTATTATAGAAAATATCTTGGGTAAAAGAAGATAATTCACTTTTTTTCTGGTTGTTTTTTTTTTTCTTTTTTTTTGGAAGTTTTCTCTTTTAAAGCTTTTATTTTGTAGTGCCTTACTTTCATCTCACTTTCAAATTATAATCAGTATTCCAATTAAGTAACTTTTCTTAAAAAGAAATCAGCTTCAACCCAAACTACACTTAACTGTGACATGATTTCATTTCTCTAATACTGTGAGTCAAAAAAACTTGAAACATAGAGTCAATTAAGCATCCACTCTACTGCTTCCAGTGTATATCCACATATTTTCTGGATTCTCTTTCTTTTCCTATTAACTGTACGCAGCTATTAAACACGCATGGACAAATTTAATTACTGTATGCAATCAGTGGCACTTCATAACTTTGCCTCTAAACATTCTTAATGGATTTTTGTGGTGAAAGTGATGAAAGTTTAGCTTGCTGGGTCAAAAATTTGTTCCTATGAAGGTATGACTGTTCAGCTGCACTGTCTTACTTAAGATTATAGATATTTAGCATCTTGCATGGATTGCTTCATAATTATTTTTCATTTGCCTATGTGTGCAATAGTTGTGAGGCAATAAGCCTAGCACACCTAAGCATCTCTGTTATACACCATGTACTAAGATTCAGCATCTTTGATTGTGGCATTAAAAGGTTATTGCTGGTCCTCAAAAGCAAGTGGAAATTCTTCATTCAGTCATAAGCAGCTGAATACAATATAAAAAGCATCTAAAATAACTGATTGCATGAAAAAAATCATAAAAAATCACAAATTTTAAATCCAAGAAACTAATAGCAAAGATTTGGACAAAATATGAATGGGAATAAGCATTCAAAATAAGCATGGTTCTATTCCAGGTTGTAGACAAACAACACAATAGGAATACAACCCTGTGAAATGGAAATGCTGAGTTTGAAAATGTGAAGAAAAGAAAAAGGCTGCAAGACACTGTACTGATTTAGTACTTCTAGGAAACTCTTGCCAGCAGGGTCTTTATGGATACCAGCCTTCTTTTTTAGAAACTAGTAATCCTTTCTGCCCTTTCTAGAAGTCTAGCACTTCTATGCTCATGTTCAGTACAGGAGTACCATGAACTCAGCCAAATGGAATCTGCATCTGCCCAGATCTATAGGAGCTGTGTTACTGTGCTTGTCTCGGCAAAATTATGCAGTGTTTTCTCTTCATATTTTATTCTGACCATTAATTAATTTCCTTTCCCTCTGTTTTTGAAGAGCTTTCACCCATTCTCTTCCTGATGACAAAGTGCAAGATGAGTTGACACCATACTTGTTAACTAAATGGGACTTTGGCCTGAATTACCTTATCAATACTCAACTGCGTTAGATCAGTGTAACATAATTTACTCACAGCATTCAATTTCTGTTAATTACTCTTAGTAATACAGTCACCAGATAAAGGATTACTGTCTGGAAAGTTTTAAGCAACGCAGTTAACCTCCAGTTACTTAGAAAGTATTCTCTGTCATGCAAATAAGATTACAGAATCATAGAATGGTTTTGCTTGGAAGGAACCTTTCAAGATCAGCTAGGTGAATCCCCCTGCCACCATTAAGGACATCTTTCACTAGATAACATTATTCAAAACCCCATCCCATCTGATCACTTTCAGTGATGGAGCAGCAGCCAGTAACCAGGCAGCAGAGACATTCATGACCAAAGACTTTGGGTTTTGTTTTTTTTGCCTTTCATTGTAAGTGGAACTCCATTGATAATGTCCTTTCAACATGTCTAGCAGTTGCTTATTTTGCTATGAGAATTGTAAATAAAAAAGTTGTCATTTTAGATAGCAGTTATTTACTACTAGTAATATTGCAATGATCCAAATCACTTGGTAAAATTTTGCCATTCAGAATGTAAAAGTCATTCTCTAGATGCTCATTTCTATGAATGAGTACCCCATTCTCTGTACATAAATTATAAAACAGGTTTTTCAAGAAAAATATAGACTTTGTAGTTTGAGGTTTAGAAGTTGTTTATGCACAGAACAAGTAGAGGTCTGCATAGAATGTCTCTATACCCTCCTATTCTAAGCTGATAATGGCTACTGAGATAATGAAACCTGGTTTTGCTTAAAGTTAGCCTCCATATGTTTCATGCCCAGAAATGGTCTGAATGCAGCAATGAAAAACACTCATCATCTATTTCCCTCTTTCTTTTTTAATAATTTAAACTGTAAGCTTAATACCAAAACATGTGGTGTGTATATTAAATTTTCAAATATATGCTTCTTTGCATTAAATTCAATGGGAGAGTCACTCTCAAGCAAGAATATTTGTAGATGAGTACAGTAGTCCTGCCAAAACACAATATTTTCTTTAGCTCACACTCATCTCAATCACACCCAGAAGACTATGCAATCAGTCATCTAAATTCCCCTGCCTTCTCTATGCTGGCTTCAATACTAATGAGCTTGTTTGCAAGTGTGATGGTTTGACCCTGGCTGGACATCAACTGCCCACAAAAGCTGCTTTATCATCCCCTTCTCAGATGGGCAAGGGAGAGAAAATAGAGCAAGAACCTCATAAGGATAGAAAGAAATCACTCACTAATTACCATCATGAGGGTGAAACAGACTTGAGTAAAATAATTTAATTTAATACCAATCAAATCAGAATAGGGTAATGATAAATAAGATCAAAATCTTAAAAACACCTTCTCCCTTCTTAGCAGGCCAAACTTTGCTCTTGATTTCTTCCCCACCTTCCCTCCACCATGGCATAGGAGGACAGAAAATGGGGCTTACAGTCAGTTCATCACATGTTGTCTCTGCCACTCCTTCCTCCTCAGGTGGAGGACCCCTCATACTCTTCTATTGCTCCGGAGAGAGGGTACCTCCCACAGGAGGAAGCCCTCCGCCAACTTCTCCAAAATGTATCCTTCCCACGGGCTGCAGTTTGTCATATATTGCTCCAGTGTGGGTCCGTCCATGGGACGCAGTCTTTCAGGAACAGGCTGCTCCAGCATGGGTCCTCTGTGGGGTCACAAGTTCTGCCAGCAAACCTGCTGCACCGTGGGCTCCTCTCTTCATGGGGCCACAGGATCTGCCAGGAGCCTGCTCCAGCATGGGCTTCCCAGGGGTAAGAGCCTCCTTTGGGCATCCACCTGCTTTGTCATGGCATCCTCCATGGGCTGAAGCGGGACAGCCTGCCTCACCATGGTCTTCCCTACAGGCTGCTACAAGGGAAGCTCTCCTCAGGCACCTGGAGGTGCCCTCCCTCTCCTTCACTGACCTTGATGTTTACAGAGCTGTTTCTCTCACACAGTCTCACTCCTCTCTCCAGCTGCAGTTGCAGTTGCACAGCACTTCTTGAATACATTATCCTGGAGGCACTGCCACCGTCACTGATGGGCTTGGCCTTGGCCAGCAGTGGGCCTGTCTTGGAGCCAGCTGGCCCATCTTGGACCAGATGGTATTGGCTCTGTTGGACATGGGGGAAGCTTCTGCCAGCTTCTCACAGAAGCCACCCCTGTAGCCCCCCGCTACCAAAACCAAAACCATGCAATGCAAAACCAGTACAGCAAGAAAAGCGAGGAGGCAGGAATTGTGCAGATTTCTATTCAATTAAAAGAACTCTTTTACCACAAATGAAAACAAAATGAGGAATCAAAGGAAAAAAAAAAGGTGACATGACTCCAGATAATGTTTGCAGGGACTTATAGCAAACACTTAACAAATTAAAAAGGTGAATTCTTTCAGTAAGGTCCTTGCAAATACCACAACCTGTGTTAATTAACTTCTGTCTGCTGTCCAGTCTGCTTTGGTTGATAGTGATTCCCTTTAGAAGCATCGCCAGCTGTGTTGGCACAGGCTTCATAAGATAAAGACAGTGAGCACTGGGATCAGATTTCTGTCCTCGTGTTAAGTTTTATTCAGATAGGAGGCAGCACTCTAGCATTAACAATCCCTTTTTAGCACTCTAGTACACATAAGGAAATTCGGCTTTCCATGCAAGGAGGGAAAATCAAGCTTTTTTTATTTTTTAAAGTAAATAATTTTTTTAAATTTGTTCATAAAATTATGTCCTCTCTATATCATTGCACAGAACAGATTTGATTGGCTCAAATTGAGTTGCTTTCTTGTATTTTCATAATTTTTTTCAAAGCTGACTCCAGGTTTAAAAGAATTATTGTGAGCAGCTGGGCCAAAAACAGTTGCGGTGAGACTTAACTCAGCCTGTCACCTTGTGAGAAGAGTGAGAGCAGAAGCTGAAGCAATTTTTATGTCATTCACTGGAAAGGAACTCTGACACTTCAGATGGATACTAAATAAAAAATGTGACTGATGATCTGCCATCTGATTGTCTCTGCTGAGGTGCAACTCCCTTGTCTAAATCTGATCTTATCAAGACACCCATGCTCAGTCCTTTAGCTTTGCCAGAAAATATACAACTTGCTTTGTTGCAATATTGCAAGAATATTCAGACTTCTGAATTTGGCTGAACAGTCACACAGATGCTACACTCTTGCTGTGACCTGTAAAACCAAAAAATACTCCTAAAATGAAGAAGACCAAAGCACACATACACAAAAATACTAACAAAAAGCAAAGTACTAACAGAAGAGTTGTAAAATGAATAGATAAATAACTTGAAAATGGGATAATAGAACAGAAATAATAAAGTGAATTTTTAAGCTCTACTGAGATCAGTTAATTTCTCAAAAATTCCTCTCTGTGCTTCTGGTTCTGTGCAAGATCTACCGAGTCATATAAGCTATTGCTTCCACAAGTTTGGGTTTTTTTTTATTTATTTATTTTATTTCCTACAGAAATCACCATAGGATCCTCAGAGACATGCAAAAACAGAGCTTTGAGTTTTAAAAATGTCCTTCAAAATGCCATAATTAAAAGTATTATTGTTTCCCCACTTAGCTTTAATCATCTGTACTCTGATGTCTGTCAGCATCTGTAAGCTATTAACACTATTATTAACAGCTCTGCAAATTATAAGATAAAATAAGTGTTTGGAAAGTCCTAAGTACACTTTCTCTGGGAATTTAGAAGGAAAAAATATTCATTGTTATGATTCCTTAAGTTCAGGTCTCTCTCTTCAGGTGGAAGAAACATGTCATTTCAGATGTGCCTTAATTATGTTGCTACGTGCAGGTGATTGATGTGTCTCTGATGTTCTTTAGAGCTTTACTCTTATTACACCATATAGACAACAAAATCATAATTCATTAAGTTAAAAAATAAGAAAGAGAAAAACTGACTAAAAAAAAAAATCCCAAGATACACATACAGAAAAAAACCACTTCTATAGTGCACTGTCAGAGATTAGACCAACCAAGCAGTATATTCTATAGATCTTTGTTTCATTTAGTTGTGCTGGAAATAAGTAATAAACCTGCTATCTGATGTACACAAAAAGAAAAGAAGGAGAAAAATTTATTGGGAAGCACTACTGAACTGGCACCTCATATTAGCTATAAACAGGAGTTAACAATCAAGAAGGAAATAAGGAACATAGGGATGTATGGCAATGTCATACAAGATTTTTTACAACAGAAATATTAGCTCTATTTCAAGAAAACAACAAAAGGATGGAGCACAAAAGGACTCAGACTTATAAGTCTGATAAACACCACTTTAAAGGCTGGAATTGAAAGCCCAGACTCACCCCTTTTGCCTCTTGACAGTGTCACGGTTCATACTTTTTCAGCATCAGAGTTTCCTGAACATCAAATAGTGCTTCTGGGGGCACTTTTAACACTTCACTTTCAATGCTTTCAACACTTTCAAGAGTGCTTATTTCAGCTTAAGTCCCATGCCAGCTCTGTGACTGAAAGTGTTTACTGGTTTATGTATTCACAGACTCCTCAGTTTGCTTTTTGCCCATCACTCAATGTATCAGGCAAGGAAAGACTTCTGTTCAGTCACTACATCTGTAACACTTAATTTTGTCTTGCAGGAAACATTCACGTTGGTTCATACTCAGCTCTTTTGGAATGAAAGTTTTGTGAGGAGGAAGTAAAGTTGCACCTATAACCCTAAGCATACCCTCTCCAGGGAGCTTTCATGGTACCTAGATCAAGTGGTTACAAATGGCTTAGGTACACTGTTCAAGGTTGCCAGCTTCTAAAAAAAGACCAACTAATTCCTGTACTTAGTTTTGGAGCTCCTCTAGTCCCCATGTAGTGTTCCTTCAACTCCAAAAAAATATTTTGTATTTGAACGTATGTGCCGCTGTGAGAGTTCATAAGTCTGTGTACAAGGTGCAGGGTGAGGAATTCAGCTCTACCTGTCTGAAACAACCCAGAGCAATGTTGAACTTCACTAAAGTGGTACTTCTAATAGTATGAGATTAAAGATGTATGTAGAGGATGAGCAGAAGACATCGTGCATAAAGAGCGTGCTCTAATTGCATTGAAGGACTACAGCAGACGGTGAGAGTATTTCATTAGCAACAGTCTTGCCTTTCACACTTGCTGGGAGTGAAACAAACAAGATGGACAGCTGGGCTTTATTTTGGAGAGTACAAGATGATTTGCAGTAGAAAAAAAAGGAAATTAAAAAAAGTCTTTCTTCAGAAGACAACGAATGTTTGAGGAATGTGGGCAGTTGGGGAATAGTTATCTGGGAATAATAGAGGACCTAAGTTATAAAACCTAAGTATATTCTTAGCATCCTCTTTGCCTAGAACAACCCACCGCCAGGTGATTAGGGTATTCTCTGGGATAGAAAAAAAATCTGAGATTTGATTCCAACAGACAGAGGAGAAAACTGATGGTACAGTTTCAAGGCAAGTGCTCTAACTACTGGAGAAGGAGACACTACTGTCTCATAGTTACAAGGAAGAAAAAGGGAAAAACCAAACAAACCAAATGAGTGGCTCATGTTGGGTTTTTGAAAGCTGTGTATACACACGTGTATTTTTATGAGTCACTTTAGGCTGCTGAAGCCCAGACTTTGCTTAAGCTTGAAGTTCTTATGACCTGGGAGAGCCAGGCTTTAATGTACATCAGTGAAATCAGTCTTTCTTCTGTCTACCTTATGCAACTCTCTCTCCAGCCAGGTTACACTGAGAGAAGCACAGCTCTACACAAGCAGCAGGGCTTTGCTGCCTGTTGCAGGGCTGAGGGTCTTGATGCAATGGCAAAAGACGAAGGGTTTTATTCTACCTCAGACATCTATAGAAGCAAGAATTAGATGACTCTTTTCCATCACAAGCTGTTAGACAAACAGAGATTAATTAAATCCAATAAGGTATTCTCTTCTCAGCGCCTATGTGCAGGTAATTCAAACAATGGATCAAAACTACCTACAGCTGGCATTTTTCACTAACCTGATGACAGGTTAGTGAAAGAAGAAGAAATAATTTAAAAGTATTTATTATTTTTCTAAAAAAGAATTAATATACAACCTAGGCCAAAAATCAGTTATCCTAGGGAAAATTAAATTTGTTTTCTATAATTTTTCATACATCTAACTTGTCATACCAATTTTGACCTTAAAATAATATGTGCTACTCTATACGCAACTATATATGAAGAAATACAAAATTGATTTTGACAGGACAAGGCTGGATGACTATTATTATCATCTGTGTTTTCCCCCTACCATTTATAATTAAGAAATACTTTATAGAATAATATATTAAAGAGTCCCCATCATATCATAAGAATGTAATTTTCTCCCCAGGCTACCAATTTGCTTTTTTTTCTTAAACGTGAATGCAAATTTTTACATGTGTTTCAGAAACTCCTTGGTCCCAAGAAGATAAATATTAAAGTTGCCTAGATTTGAAGGTGTTGTTTCTGATATTAAACATCAAGAAAAAAAATAAATCTGTGCACTTAAATGAGCTCCTCCAAATCAAAAGTAATCAGGTATAAGAGGACGTTATTCCGTGTCTAAGATCAAAGTAAAAGAAGCAGAATTTAAACCTTCAGGAAAGAGAATATTGGCTTAAATGATCAGGAAGTGTAAGTGATTCATTAAGTATAATTGGGCTGGTGCTGCTCCTTGAGGGCTTGTCTGAACAGCTGATCCAACTTGTCAGGAGTCCACACTAGTACATCTATCTTGTAGGATCAGAATACAAATTATTTGCTATATGTTAAGGTCATCATCAACACCACCTGGAGTTTTCAGTGGGTATTCAGCACTCAGCGTATTATTTTGAAGGTGTTATATTCCCTCTGTACAAGGTGATTATTTCATGCTGGCAACTGGAGAAATTTCCATTTACTTCAACAGATGTTCAATCAACTATTTACAAACTGTCTTTTTGCTTTGTATATATTTGTTTTAGACAAGTATTTCCATGTTGAGTAACATATGTATACCCATACACATGTGTGCACATATGTACACACACACCCCATGCATGAACACACACTGTGTTTCCATGTTGTTTAACGAGGAGCAATATGCCCTGTTTCACTCCAGAACTTCCATGGACTTTGCAAAATTGACTGATAAAACTGATAAAAGTCAGTAGATTCACTAGGATAAACCTTGAGCTCTCATTGGGGTCACCTTCATCATAAGATGAAGGCAAATCTGTGAGAAGCCTACTGGGATTAATCTTAGCCAAGAGGAACCATTGTATTAGTTTCAGCTCTAAACGTCTACAGATCTTTTTCTGTCATGACAGAAGAGTAGCTCTGTCAGCAGCAAACCACAATCAGTATAGAGAGTTTTTCTTGCATTTATGTACACACACACCCCATGCATGAACACACACTGTGTTTCCATGTTGTTTAACGAGGAGCAATATGCCCTGTTTCACTCCAGAACTTCCATGGACTTTGCAAAATTGACTGATAAAACTGACAGATAAAAGTCAGTAGATTCACTAGGATAAACCTTGAGCTCTCATTGTTCCTATATGCATTTCAGCACACTTTATTTCTTTTTCTTTAGATGAAACTGCTGGACTCTGCTTAAGGAGGGGTCACCTTCATCATAAAGATGAAGGCAAATCTGTGAGAAGCCTACTGGGATTAATCTTAGCCAAGAGGAACCATTGTATTAGTTTCAGCTCTAAACGTCTACAGATCTTTTTCTGTCATGACAGAAGAGTAGCTCTGTCAGCAGCAAACCACAATCAGTATAGAGAGTTTTTCTTGCATTTATGACAGGGGACATGGCATTTCCAGGCTTCTTTCTAGCCCCAGCAGTAACACAATTGGTCACATGCCACCCTTAGGGAAATGTATTTTTAATTAAACAAACATACATTCCTGACTGCTTGCTTACCTTATTTTTTTAATAGTCCCTAGGAAGGGAAAATTCATATCTAGTCTCTCTGCTTTGCTTTGTTTATTAGGGCTCACAGAGCTCTCATTTGAAAAAAAAAGAATAATTAAACATAACTCACAAGGAGGATTTTAAAAACGTTTCTCTTCTTCAACTCCTCTCTTTCCTCCTCACAGTGATTTGGCAAGTTTCCCTTGCTCCCTTTATTGTTTGCTGATAAGTTTTGATCTATGGGGTCTTATTTCAAAAAAATAAGAGGATTTAGACCCACTCTTGGTTTCAATTATTTCTTTATAAGGTAGTGCACCTGAAGTCTGTGTCCTTTTTCCAACACCCCTGTGCTATTCCTTACAACAGAGTGAACTGAAATCCATAAGGAAATACCCTCGTGCCAAACGCTGCAGCAGTTTGGCCCTATTTGTTTTCCTGTCCATAAAACCAGGGAAGCTCATTAGAAATGGAAAGAAACCTCAATAGTATATCTGATATGTATTAATACATTTATTATATCTACCAATGGAAGAGCTCAAGTATTTTTGGGCATTAGAAACAGTAGGTCACTGACTCTTGAAATGTTTTTGAAAGAAAATGTAATGTGGCCAAGGCGACTAAAACTAAGATTTAATCTGTAATGATTTTGTAAGGAAAGGGGTATGGATGGTGTTGTGCATCATAGATGAATTCAGTTATTTAGAAAAAAATTCTAGCCCATCAGTGTTGGTCAGTCTTAAGTAAATCAAATAGGCTGTAAAATTTGACCGTAAGTTAACAACATGAGGTTTGATTTGGGTAATAAGCAAGTGGATAAGAACTGAGGCAGATGTGGAGAGTACAAATTCTATAGGGAAAAAATAAAAGAAGAGGATTTTCTTGCTGTTTTATTTCTTTTTGTGTTGGATGACTGGGAGGTTTTTTATTAGTATTTAGTTTGTTTGGGAAGGGTCAGACTGTTATTTTGGGTTAAGTGGGTGGGACAAGTTAATCCTTAGGGCTGTGGTTTGTACAGTAAAATAGGTTCATTTATTCTTCAATATGACAGAAAACATGATTTATTGCTTTCTGTCCAAACGTTTTATGGCATAAATCAGTAAGAAATGAGAGAATGAGATACAATGTCTAGAATCAGTGATGCTGAACATTAACAAAAAAGCTAATCACATAAAAGAAAAAAACATTAAAATATTCCATTTTCTTTACTGAATCAGTAGAGAATCAGTCTGCTATGCACAAAAGCTTTTATTTATCTGCTTTTCCTGTGGTCTGGATGATGGTATATTTTAATATATTTGAGACCATTAACAGGACAACCAGTGAAGCCTGACATTTATTCAATTACATCGTTATTTTTTTTACCAAACTTCAATATTGTTATCATTGTCCTTGTATTTGCAAATGAACATATGTAAAATAAGTTACTATAAAAGACTATAAAAACATGTCTCTTTCTATCTTGTCTTTGGTCTTGGAGCATCCTGGGGGATGTGCATACATGTGTATGTACAGTGAATATATATACACACAATAGCTGTATTTCCTGGAGACTATATTGGTGGATCATGATCTTCCTAGTATCAAATGAGCCTTTTTGAAATGAATCCTAATACCTGAATTCTTGCCAGAGTTGTTTCTGGGTCTATTTTTCCTTTCTGGACTTCTGCTTTCTAATATGGAAGAACTGGGGAATGTTTTTCGGTGGACAATTTTTTTTAATTGCTCTTTTTTTATAGTTATTGCATTTTATCCCCTTTCCCTTTGATGGGGCACTGGTACAAAATATTTGTCTACACTCAGAATGTAGCACCTAAATATAACTAGACAGTGTGGACTTATTATTTGTGGAAGAATGACAACTTTGTTTTTTATTCAAGTGTAACCTCTATAATGAAAAGATTATTAATTGAGGAGATAGAAGTCCAGGAGACACTGGAGATAAAAAACAAGTAACTTTATAAATCTCTGTGGCTGAGACTGCTGTAATAATCCTCCAGAACTGAACTGAGGTAGCTTCGCCATTTAAATGGGCTGGTTTAATGGAATGGGAATTGTTATGGCTAAAAGTGCCAAGCTTAAGGAGGTTTGGAGGTCACCCCTCCAGGGAAAGAATAATATTGATGATTAAAATAGATTATGATAGAAGCTAGAAATTACATACTAAAAGATATAGGCCCTTGGGCTAAGAGTGGCATTATTCAACTATCAGATTAATGTCTGAAATATCATCTTTTTTTTGAGCTCTATTCTCTTTGGCAGGGAGTGCGTAAATGATTAATTAGATCTTTACCATCTCTAATGGCTCTTGTCCTGTGATTTATACATTCAAAAAAGTAGAAGCATGTCCTAGCATGAGGGACACAGAGAAAATATGTGAATAAAGAGGAAAGCCTGAAACCAGAGACCATGAGTTACATCAACTTCCTCATTCGGGGTCTGATGGAGTTTTGAAGCCTGAATGATTATCTAGCCTGACCTCTGTAATATCACAGGCCATAAAATTTCACTTTGTTATACTAGCTGTAAGCCAAATTTATCTTACTAAAGAGATTAAAAAATAGGAGTCGGATTTTCAAAGATATTTAGGTCTTTAAAAGTTGGAGGTAAAAGTATGAGTACAGATTAGCTGCTTCTCATTGATTTCATGATAGGCTGACATCCAACAGCTTCTGACTGTGTTTGGAAACCTGAACATGTCTCTCTCTGAGGGTTTTAAATTAAATGTCTGCCCACAAATACATGACCACGTACATAAAACACAGTACTTTCCTAAACATAATTCATGAGACAAGATAGAAAGGCTTTTGGGAAGAGGCATGTTTATCCGCTTGTGACTGCACTCTCTAATAAGAAACTAATGTTTCTTCATTGTTTGGATGGGGATTTATTTTCCTAATTCAAATTTCTCTCAAATGAACCTTTATGTTAATATTTGGGGAATAAAAAGAGTCCACCATGCTAAACACCTCCCCAGAAAAACGCTTGGATTCCATAATGCAATTTAATTCCAAAAAAGCATTATAAATGAGAGAATGATGTCACAGTTGTGTATAAGAAAATATTTTAAGTGCCATTGTTCATGGCATTTTAACTGAGATTAAGACAAATGTCCTATTTATGGCCATGAAAAATTCTTCATATAGTGATTCAGTAAATTATATATTATAGAGAAAAATATATTATATTCTAGAGGATATTAGTTTTCCAGTTGTTTTAGGTAAAAATTTTGAAAGAGTTCAGTAACAGTCCACAAATTGCATTTTGCTTAAGCTTTCTTCTTCTGTAAAGTACATAATTGTTCTTCTTTTTACTGCTGAGCAGAAGGTAAGTAGGAGTAAAATTATAAAACACTTAGAAATATTTTATTATTTTTCTGTGAAAAGAAATATTAGAGAAGCAGAAAGAGCAACACTAGGAAGAAATACATTTTCTTCCCATCTTACTTGACATTCTCCAAGATGCATTCGACTACTACATCCTGCTATCGCATAATAAAGGTATGCATTTTATTAAGTGCTTAGAAATTTCTTAGTAAACATCCTCAGTTGGCAGGTAGGAATGCAATAGAAACAGAGTACTTTAAACTGTTGGATACATTTGAGGGAAATTTGAATTTAAAATATGTCTAAGTAACTGCTCTATGTAAATTACATTCCTCTGAACAGCAAAATGGGATGGGAGAAGAGGAACAGGTATAAATTACTTCAACTTTAACAGGGTTTTCAACATTGTCTCCCACAATGCTTGTGCATCCAAGTTAGGACATTATGGTCTGGATGAGCATACAAGAGGTAAAGAACGGGTTGGATGGTCAGACCTAGAGGGTCAGGGTCTCAGTGCAGCATGGGCCTTCACTGAGACCTCTCCTAGTTAACAGCTGAAGAACCTGTTGATACTCTTGAGTGGAGGGTCCCAGCCAGAGGGACCAGAACAGGTTGGAAGAATGGGTTAGATAGGAGACTTTTGAAATTGAGCAAGGAAAAATGCCAAGTGCTGTCCCTGGGACAGATGAGTACCTGTGATGGCACAGGTTTTGGACAGGCAGTCTGGGAGCATCCCTGAGGGAAAGCCCCTGGCACTTGATGGGCAGTGAGCTGAGCCCCAGACAGCAAGAAGGTGAAGAGCTCCCTGGGCTGTATGAACAGGAGCATGGGCAGCTAACACAGGCAGTGATCATTCCCCTTTTTCCAGCACTCATTAGACCATATGTGTAATACCGTGTCTGGTTTTGAGACCTCCTATGCAAAAAAGAAATCAGCAAGCTGGAGCAAGTTCAGCAGAACGGAGGAGGCTGGAGCACTTGTCCTGTTAGGGGACACTGAGGGACTGTGGCTGGCTCAATCTGAGTACAAGGGAGATTTGGAGGCCCTTAATAATAACCCCCCTGGTGTCTATTGGGACATTTTCAGGGGGACAGGCTTTCCATAGCCACACATGGTGGAAGGATGACATACAAAGGCATGAACCAAAACTAGATTTGTTCAGGTTGCACATATGGAAGATCTTCCTGACTCTGAGAAAAGCCCATCAGTAGGACAGGCTTCCTGGGGAAGCTGTACAGTCTCCAGCTATGGCAGTTTTCAAGTCCCAATAGGTTAAGGCCCTGAGCAGCCACATCTCGCCTCAGCACTGGCCCTGCTCTGAGCAGGAGGTGGGACAAACAAACAAAAAGACAAGAGGAGTTGTTGGATCTACAATTTCACAAGCTATCTTTAACTAGCTATAAAGGCTGAGAATTGTAATGTACAAGCCTTTTGTAGCCTGCCACCCTGGTATCTGCCAGGTCAGAGGTCAGTCTGAAGGCTAAGAAATTCATGTCTTGAATGAAAATCTCCCTTGGCAGGCATATCACAGCATTCCTCCAGTTACACTGACACTGGAAAGGTTAATTTTGCTTCTCCTCCTCTGCTTGTTCCCATCTACTGATAATTCGGTCAACCATTTCTTGTCTTTATTAACTTTAATTATGATCTCTGATATGACCACAAAACCTTTGTTGGCATTATTTCTGAAAATGTTTCACATACACAGGACTGCAAATATCAGTTTGACCTAGATTTCCTTAAAGCCCATTAATTCCCTGAGATATTTATTCTCCATCTCATTAAGTAAAATTTGTTTCAAATGTAATTAGGCTGGTTAAAATTGTATTAATTTTTACTTTTATAAATAATGGATGTAAACAATCTTTCTGTTTCTGAATATCTGTATCAAGGGTGTGATTACCCACCTTCATTTGACAAATATCAGATGAACAATAACTTCTGATTCACTCAGAAGATATTAACAAAATCTGGAGTAAGCATTGTTACCTACTTAATGTTGTCTACTATAAATGGTATTTTAAATAGTTTGGCCAACCCAACTCAAGTACAGCTGGGAGACTAGTGTCTTTTTCTGGTACTTATGTACAACTTAGTCAGTAATATCACTTTCATCACTATTTTAATCTTATTATCTTTTAGAGAAATGTGTGCATAAGCAATTATCTTTGCTTGAGACAGTGACTTTAAGAGAACCAACTACAACAAGCATAAAAAGAACATGTTGTTTTATAGTCCTTATGCTTTAATGCTAATTTAATTAGCTTCCATTTACCCACAAACACAGCTTGATGGATATATTCTGTTCTTTATTATGTCAATTAACACCCTGTAACATGGTGCTTCCCAAGATTATCTCATCCGTTGCAGATGACAATACTCCTCAGTGGTCATATTCAACAATGTATAAGGCTTAGTAGAGCTGGTCCTTGGCAGCTTTTCCCAGCTTCTGCTTCTCTGAGGCTGAGGCTAAGTCTAAGACTGTAATTACTAACAGGACCCTGAACATTGGTCCAAAGTGACCTCGGTAGGTGGAGAAGAGAGCTTCAAGTCATCAATAAACAGTTCCAAAGGCAGTTCACTAGAAGTCTTGGTTTTATATATCAATATTAAAAAAGCCAATGTATTTAAATGCACACATTTTTCTTTCATTTACAGAGGCATGGGCAAACAGGCTTTGGGGGAAAAAAAGATCTGTTGGTCTTTGTGTAAGTTAACAGCAGTGAAGATAATCATGCCTTTTCTGTCCTTGAAAATCTCATGTTCAGCGAAACCTAGTACTAGGAGTAACATCAAGGAGCATATTTTAAATTAAGGAAAAAATCCACACTTGCACAGTAAAGATCTAGTGCTGATCCTGACAAATCCTAATTACCAATATGGAAAAATTACAATCCGTCCAGTGTATACTTAATATTACTACTGTAGTTACGGGTATTCATTTCAACAAAATGTGGACAACACAGCATTTTATTTGTCTCCACCTCTGTTCTGACAGAGCCACTTTGTTGCTGAAATGGAGTGCATTATTCATGGTACAATTCGTATAAATAAACATCACATTAAGATATTTGCTGTTTCTTGTGACTAGATGATTTTATGTGCTGTAATGACTGGTGAAAAACTGGAGATATTTACACCTTCTTTTCTTAGTGCAAATGTCAAAACTTTCAAAATTAGAAAATAAAACCAAATATTGCCTTCTCACTGGCTCCCAGTCTGCCACCTAGTCACATGGAAGAGCTCCCTTTTGCTCGTAAATAGCTCCCTCCAACTGCAGAAGGATGTCTGCATTCAAAACTGGAATAAAAATTCCAAAGGCGGCAAGGAAATCAACCTCTTTCATGATACCTCCTCTCAGACTGCCCAGATTAAACATTTGTAAAACTAACCCAGTAAATCCTCTAGCACTCCTAAACCTGAAATGCTACGAGCCTCTGGGCTGCAACAGAATTGACTCACCTTTGTTTGCAGACTGTTTTCCCATCATACAATCCCATCAGAACAGAATTTGGTCTCTGAATGGAGCATATTGATATGCACCAGTTGAAAGCATTTTACATAAAATATAAACAATTGTACAGGCTTGTATGATGTAGTATGAAAATATTTCATTTTTTTTTAAAGTAGGAATCATTACTATTAAGTTACTTATACTTGTCTGACACTTAAAGAAGAATGCTCAACAGAAGTTATTTGGTGAATTTTTCTGAAAATCTTTTCTTTAATATTAGGTGTGAACAGAATACACGCAGAAAACTTCCTGACAGAAATGAAACAAAGACACTATGCAATCTGAACTGAGAATTAGTGTTCTCAGGAAATCAATGGTTTCCTGAATGATTAGCATACAGCTGCTAATCACCCTCTAAATTGTTGTTACAACCAAACATAACTCTGCCAATACACTTCACTAGAAATTACTTAATCACTTGCTCACTTTAAATTCCCTGTAAAAAGCAGGTGATCAAAAACAGAAATAAAAAAGACAGGTCTAAACCAGAAAATCTCTCAGTTTTCTAACTAATTTGGAAGCTAAGATTATTCTCAGGCCTAGGAAAATAACAGCTGAACTAAAGCAAGAGTTTAGTCCTACAGAAATTAGACTTTTGCCCGATATAGTAAAGGCCTATTTTTACTTCTGTCATGATGGGCTTCTTTAAATCCTAATTAAAAATAAATTAAACTCTAAGATATAGAAAGAATTATAAGATATACATAAAGAGAGATGAAATTCCAATGTTTAATTTTACTACCTTCTCTTCCTCTGCTTCCTTATTGCCCTAAGGAATCCACTACTGCATTTAAATCCTAGGTATCACCAGACAACTTTAGAAAGCAGATGGGTGTTTTCCACCAAAATCCCTATTAGGGATATTGTCAAAGCAAAACAAATAGAAAAAATAATTTGGAAGCACTTGGTGCTATCTTGCATTGTACTTTTTAACATGTTTTTTGGACTAATAAAGTAAAATTTTATTTTATGTAACACCTTTCAGCTGAGAAACAGGAAAATGGACAAAAGAGAGAAATTGAACCATTTATGGGAAAAATTTTACCCTTTTTTTTTCCCCACGAAGTAGAGAAACATAACAAGGCTGTCCCAGCTGGTGAGCACTGTAAAAAACAAAGCTTTTAGATGAGAAGTGGTGAAAGTTTATTAAGGGTCAGGGAGGAGGCTTATGAGTAAAAGCAGAAATAACATTAGAAAGTATTAAGTGTGGTTCCCCTATACACCACTTTTATTCATTTCCCCTTTCTGACAATCAGTGTCATCAAGAACGAACATTAAAAACCCATGGGTGCTTCAGGGGCTTCTTCTGGCTTTACTGTTCTTGGCACTGTGTCCATCAGTAACTAGGCCTGAGGACACCCATCCAGCAAACATAAGAATCAACAAACCCCTTCATCCAAAATGCAAATTACCTGGCATTTACCCCTTTTAAAGTCATTTCAAGAACACAGCAAATAGCTTATAATGCCAAATGTATTTTGCCTCATTTCCTGACAGTTTTTTTACCTAAAGCATTAATTAGGGTAAAGTAGGGTGTAAATGTTAAGTGTAATAGCTGTTCTTGAATAAAACAAGATGGCTACACTTCATAAAAAGTGCATAAAAACACACACTGAATGAAAATGTCTTCCTTCTCTTTGGTTCAATCTATTTTCTCATCAGTTCATCAGTTATTTCCCTGAATCAAAACCAGAAAATGGTTTTAGCCTAATAAAGTTAAGGTGATTTTAATCTAGAGCACGGTATAAGATTCCCTAAGGCTTATCTTAAAAATCAAGCTAATCTATTTTATGTCCTCAAGTACCTTCCATGTCAAATCTGTCTATAGCAACGTCCTAAATCATGGAATCATTTAGGATGGAAAAGACATCTAAGATCATCAAGTCCAGCCATTAACCTGACACTGACAAGTCCACCATTGAACCACACTCCTAAGTGCCACATCCACACATCTTTTAACGACCTCCAGGGATGGTGACTCAACCACTTCAAATTTTGATACATTTCTTCCCAACCTAGTTCCAGATAAACTCAAATTAAAATTTTCAGTCCAATTAATTGACTTGATTGCCTGAAACAACTGACATCACAGTCTTTTTCCAAACAAACAAACAAAACAAACACCTTATAACATTTACTTCATACATGAAGCAGCAAGCAAATCAACCATGCAATGGTAATGCTACATGTAAGGGTAACGCTAGAAAGAAGATGAAATCTTGTCATAACACACAGAAACTGGATAGCTTCTTTCTGTACAGCTTTTGACACACTTCATAAAAATGGGGGTTTGCTGTATGTATTTTACATACAGGAAAATCTCACATACAGGAATGTCAAGTGAATAACAGAAAACTAAATAAGAAAACAAGATGTAGAGTAATCATGAGAATTCCCCTCATAGTAATTAAATTTTCCCTTCTAAAATCCAAGTGCTGCAATCTGGTATCTGTCCCAAACTGACATTAGATTAAGAAAGAGAAGTCTATCCACCAAGAATTAAAAAGAAAAGATTTTTGGGGGCAGAGGAGTGTGTGTGTTTGGTTTTTTCTCATTTTTTTTCTCTCTCATGATTGGAAACCTTTGTTTAAGCAGAGTAGATGAAAAGAAAATGTGAGTTTAATGGTAACTTAATAGAATCATAGAATGGTTTGCGATCATGTTGTTCCAACCCCCATGACACTACATGACACACTACACCAGATTTCTCAGACCTCCAGCCAACCTGGCCTTGAACACTTCCAGGGACTTTTTTATCTTTGATTTATCCAGGCAGAAAGGTATTCTCATCTTCGAGAAATGATTAAATGGTTTGTTGTTATACTCTTAACTCAGTAATATTTGTTTCTTAATCTTCATTTAACCAAGGGATTTGAATGCCTAGGCACATTGTTTCAGTCTCATCAAATTCAATGAAAGTACATTTAGAACTATGAACTTGACCTTCTGGGTAGGGGTAGAGTTAAGTACATATTTAAATTGAACACCTAAAGAGTGTCATTAGTTTGAGACTTGGGCTTGGCTTCTCCAGAAACGCAGTTTATTCTTCTCAGATCAGCCTCTTGCTATGGTCGAAGAGCAACATTCAGGGTCCCAATCATGAAAGAGTATCAGGGAAACAGGTTTCTTCTATTTTCATCTGTTTCACTGAGTTGCCAGTTACACTGTGATATTATCTTCTCCATTATTACTAGAGTGCTGTATTCACAGTAACGCCCTCTATGCCAGTAGATGTGGAGTTTCTGAATTTTGGGGTCTATATATTATCCCTTCTCATGTTCTGACCCCCCAATACTTCTTTCCCTCTACTCATAAATAACAGCAAGCCTGTAACATGGCACCTTGCATGGCAGATACTTGATCTAGACACCCTAAATGGCAAACTGCACAGAAGAACCAATATAAAATAAGCAGGAAGCATCCACACTCTGCTTTATTATTTTACTGTCTGCAGTACTTAGGAGTAACTCCTTTCCTTTTTGTTTCTGATGCATACCTTGTGCAAAGTCACTCAACTACTTAAGGTAACATATGGGCATCTGCTTTTGTCTTTTTGTAGTATATAGTTGTCCCAAGTTGTCCTGTTCAGGTCTGCATTAGAACATGTAGCTATCTGTAGGTTTGAATGAAAAAATATTTGGAGTTTACAACATTTAAAATTTAACCTGTCCTTCATTCTCTCTGCAGTTTATATCTGATGGCCTTTTTCAACAGGTGCTTTTGTCTTCAAGAAGGATTCTAAAAATCTCTGGTAGACTATATGTCTCCCACTTCCACCACATAATCAAGAAACAGCACTGGAACTACAATACAATAAAGTGTGAAATTACACATATAAGATTAGGTCAATATGACCCAACTCATCTTTCCTAAAGCTTTTTTTTTTTTTCCCCAAAGAATATCAACATTCGTAATAGAAAATTACATAAAAGTGAGATTTTGATGTTTGCAAATTATGTAAAATGCTAATTAGATTTGAGAGAAATACAATGCCAAAAAAAGGGTATACATCATAGTGTGTTTGGATACAGGTATTTTAATATTTCTGTTAATAGAAAAATCCCAGATCAATGGCAGCATTTCAATGCCTTATCTAAAACTGCTACTTGAATCTAAAGACTTCTGACTTCTACCTCATTTGTCGCTGCATGTGGTAGAAATAATAGAAATATTTCATAAACAAGCAAGGTTTAAGCCAGGCTGACATTTCATTGATTCCCTGCATTGTTGGAAGAATGTTTTTGTCAAGATATTTGCCCTCTTTTGGTATCATGACATGACGTGTATTTACTGAGAACAAATATTTAAAGACAAGGTGCCAAGGCTAATAGGCCACAAATACAGCTCCTATTCTTCCACATAACTGGAGACATAATTTCATTCTTCTTATTGTGATTGTTGCAAAATAAATTTTACTCTGTTTTTTCCTATTTAAAATATGTTTCTCTAAATGGTTACAATTCATTTGTGGGCAAAGTAGTAGAGATAAACTTCTGGTCCCACGCAAAGCATGGAAAAAGTGGTGAAAAAATGGACTCCAGCCTTAAAATAGTTATTTCATGTTTCTACTTCATGTTACAAAAAGTAGCACTTAAATATATTCAACATTGCCAGGAACTATTTTGTCATGAAATAATTTCAAATGTGCAAACAGAAACAGTGAATTTAAATTAAATTAGCAAAACATAAAAACTGTTTTCCAGTGTGCTCTGGTAACTGACAGCAAAGTCTGGCCTAAAGATTTTTGTCTCATGTAGATCACAGGTTGGGGAGTAATTGCTATTAAAAAGGCACTGTAGTCCACTTATCTTATGATTATTCATTATATCTAAGAAGCGTAGGACTCTTTCAGCACTAAGGATGTGTGTTTATATCATAAATATAATCCTGCTAATGAGACTTTTATAGGACTAAAGCAATCCAATTAGATGTCATATTTAATTAATGTATTTTGTCATTTACTTCTTCATTTAGTTACATGTTTCTTAGGTTGTTTTATTATCTCTCTGTCCTAAATATGTGTTTATAGAATCATAGAATGATTTGGGTTAGAAGGGACCCTAAATTTCATCTAGTTCCAACCCCCCCTGCCAAGGGCAGGAATGCCTTTCACTAGACCAGGCTGCTCTACCTTCCATCTAATCTGGCCTAGGTTGTTTCCAGAGGTGGGGCATCCACAATTTTTCTGGGTAACCTGTTCCAGTGCCTCACCACCCTCACAGCAAAGAATTTCTTCCTGATATCTTATGTAAACCTACCCTCTTTCAGTTTAAAGCCATTAGCCCTGGTTCTACCACCATATGGCCTTGTAAACTGAAGTCCCTCTTGAGCTCTCTTGTAGCCCCTTTAGGTATTTTATGGGAGCCGAGGATTCAAAAGAAAAAACAGAAGGGGAGGACATAGTGTTTGAAGTTGTTCATCTGGAGGTCATAGGCCTCTGTCTCATAAAATCACTTTCAGAAATTTTCAGGCGTTGTCTGACAACTTGTCATCTTTCTGTTTGCATTACTCCCATGGCAAGATGATTGCAAAATTTCACTTTCAAGGCAGGACTTTGCAAACGTTTCCAGAAAACAGTTGTTGTCAGGGTTTTTTAAAACTTTCATGTTTGCTGGTCTTCCGTGTTTAAATGGTTTTCTAGATCTATGTATCTCTTTTTTTTAATAAATAAGGAACTCTACCAAATCCTGCTTCTTTTTTACAAAATTGCTGTAAATGCATCCCAAAACCATCTATTTCTAGTTGCTTGGTACAGCTAATTTTGAGTTCATTGAAGAAAAAGAAATATTTAAGAATGAGATTTTTGATACTCCTTTTGATACCCTTAAGTGTACTCTTCTTATCAGAAATGGATTAAACTACAAGTTCTTTCAAGAGTAAGAAGACCATTTTTCATAACCTCATATTTGCATTTTAGGAAGAACAAACAAAGCCTGGCCTGAAGCAGTGAGCAGCCAAATGAGTATCTACTGCTAGGAGAAAGGCAACTTACTTTAGTGAAACAATGACAATCATGATGAAAATGTTGCAAAGAATAGGAGTATTGGAAGGCCTAAGAGACAATGAAATACCAAGCAAATTTTACCACAGGTAATCTTTAAGACTGAATGCCCACATTTGGGTGTCCTGCATCAAATGCCTTGTTTTTTTGAAAACTGTGCATGAAAAAAAAGTAGAGCACTGGCCAAAAACATTAAAAGAAGAAACAGTCTTGTCATGTCTGAAAATCCTCATCCATGATATTTACAGAGTAAATTCCAAACCTTCTGTGGTAAAAGTTATCCAGAAACAGTCAAAATTTCAATTTAGGATTTAAAAAGACCCTTTAAAGTGGAAAACACAGAGGTAAATCAGTGATCCATTTTATTCTCTAATGAGGGCTTTGGGATTTGCTGTCTCTCCTTTAAGCTGTTCTATCTTAAGGAGTCTGTCTGTTGAGGATACAAGGAGTGCTTCTTCAGAATTCAGCATGTCAAAACAGCTGCCCATGTGAGGCAGGATTATATAGACCAAACATCTGATTAGGTAGTTCCTCTCTCAAGTGGCAACATGACCCAACCCTAGCTCCTAATAATCAAGAAAGTTTTCCATTTCCCTCTAAAAATAATTAAGCAGCATTGACAAAATTTCTTCAGTATGGTGCTTAAATTACAAGCTCCTGACACTAAAATAATAAGCCCTAGAATTTTGAAAGCACTCTAAAATTATTATATTCATGCTCTTTACGATATATTAAACCTAGGATAAGATGTGAAGACTCAGCACAACAGTATACTACAGAAGGTAAAAAACTGCTCTGCTGACTGCTTGGTACTGCTAGTTTAAATCATATTCTAGGGTATTATGGATCAGATTTGGGAAAAATACAAAGTGTATATTTATAATTTTTCTTCTCCACAAACCATTATTGTCCTTCCTTTTTTCCCCGCTAATTCCAGAAGTTCCATTTTCTTCCCCCAAGGCAAAATAAAGGCCTTGGTTGGACTAAAAGTAACTCCTTCTAATTTAGCATTTTACCTCAAAGTCAGTATATTAAGGAAGAAATCTCTGAGTGGCTTTCAAAATGAGATAGACTGAATTGACAAGTACTCTTCTGGGGCAGCTCTCTCTTTCACCAAAAAAATAAAATTGTTTTGTCAACTTTTCCCTGAGCTATACCAAAAATGGAGCAAGTGCTCGGTTAGTTTATAGCAATTTTGCCCAAAAATCCTATTAAACAATAACAGGATTTGTTTCTCAACTACCAGTTTCCGTTTTGAAAATACACTCCCACGTTCTCTGAATTCTCAGAACCAATTCTGATTGATTTGTTTCTTGTCTTTCTCCTCTGAAAACAAAATTCTTGGTCTTTACCATTATAAAGTGTTTTAAGAGGTGTTCGAACTGCAGCCACTCAGTTTGTTGCCACCAGGGTCTTAAATTATATGTCTAACTGCAATCAGAAACAGGCTTTTTGAAAGAAACATTCAATAAAAGTAAGTGCAAGAGGTTTATCTATTTATTTGTATATTTATGTATATAAATATGTATATTTATTTTACAAATATTAATAATAAAATAAACTTATCTGTAGAAGTTTTAGTTTTATGTGTTCCATATGTCAAACAGAAGATGTTTGAAAGAGAAAACTCCTGGAGTTAAAAGTTTTTGTGTAAGATAGTGTCTACTCAGCCTAAAACAGACATGATTTTTGCTTAGTGATTTTCAATGCTTATTTGGGAACACTGTATGACTATGAACACTAAACCAATTGCCTTTGTTAGTGCTGAAAATTTCATGCTTTAGCTTTCAAGAGGCTTTGGTAGCTATTTTCAAAAGGAAGCAAATGAATAACAGAATTAATGTTGCATTTCAGTTAGAAATAATAATAAAAAAATAGAAGGAGGAAAGTGAAAGAAAGAATTAAATATTATTTTGAATGATAAATGTGCATTCTCCCTCCAGTGCATTTCTCAGACAAAACAACTTTAGTCTAAGAGCTAAAACTTTTTCTGCAGATGTAGCATTAGGGGTAAAAACACAGCACTTGAGAAACATCCCTATGTGAAAGGTGTGATCTATTTGATAGATTTTCAAAGTATATATTAAATGCATCAGAACTTCAATGTAAATGAAGTCCATATTAAATTCCTTCACCTTAATAACAATTCCTTCACATCCTCCTTCACTCTACAGCCCTACGAAGTACTGAGCACTATCTGTGTCCATGGAGGTCATTACTCTGAAAGTGGATGATGAGGAGTACCATTCATCTAAAGACACACTTCAGATTTCTCTGATGAATATTGTGCATCAGAGTAGGACATAACCTGTCCCCTCTTCAACTTCTTTACCTTGATCTTTGAACTTCTGTTCACCATCTAATGTTTGCTAGTCAATAATGATTTTAATGAGAGTGTCCCTTTGTAGATTTACTCACATCAGGAATGACAACAGACACCTCTCATCTCTGTACAGGGAGGAATGAAAGAAATTTTGTGGCTCTCTTTGTCTGCCATATATTCCTTTCTATTAAT
This sequence comes from Pachyramphus minor, assembly GCA_013397135.1. NCBI lineage: Eukaryota > Metazoa > Chordata > Aves > Passeriformes > Tyrannidae > Pachyramphus > Pachyramphus minor. Next base: position 203,650 of record VYXB01008838.1, read on the forward strand.
TAGGTGTTACATTTCTGAAGTCTTATTACAGATTATTACTTTGTGACTGTGAGCAGATTCCTTATGAAAATTAGAGAACACAAACATCTGTAAATCTAAACACGGACATTGTGAACATGGGAAAAGAAGAAATCATCTAATGAAATAGCAACACATTTCTAAACTACTAAATAAAAGATGAAACAGCAGGTGAAGAAAGAAAATTAAGTCAGGAACATACAGGGATCCATCTAATATACCTTAAATGTTTTCAAAGTTTTGAACAAAGAAAGTTAAGGGTTATTTTTTCTTCTTATAAATTAAAAGTCAACTTCTTTGGTCTCAGAAAAATACAAAAGTTAACAATTAGAATCCTATACTAGAAAATTTTCGAGTATAAGGGGAAGGACTTGGTCTTTCTCATTAGCTTTTATTAAAAACAGTCTGACTTTGTGGAATTAGTGTAACAAGTTACAAATGATGCATGAAATTAAAAATTTCTGTTTACCCTATAGAGTTTTCATCCATGGCTGGCAATGTTCTGCTGGAATATATGCAGTAATAGATTGCCAGACCTAGTCAAAAACTCTCCAAAATATGTGGTTTCTCAGCCTAAAAAGAACCATTCAAATATTGTGAAGTTTGGTTTTGATTTTTCACAGAAACTAATATTTTTCCTTTATACAGGAGCAAACATTTCAAATTCATTCCAAAAATTTACCATAACCCTGTCAGTGACCCTATGAAATAGGTTTACCTCAGAATCCTACCTGAAGGGCGGTGGACAGGAGCAGACATTAGGTAGATGCTCACATTAGAAAAAGCCCACAAAACTGTCTCACAAAATATCACCTTACTGAGGGACATAACTCCAGGGTTTACAAGGCCAACACTGAACAAAATGGCTCTGTGTCTTCTTCATAGATGACTTGCATAGAGTTTCTGACAGGAAAAATAGCCATAGGTCTTTAAGCAGTTCTTTCAGGGTAACCATACTTTCTGAGACACAAGATCTCAACTCACCACCGAAAACTCATCTGTGCTAAACTGAAATGATTTCTCTGAGTCTTACACATGCTTTCAGGCTGTTATCCTGTGATTTGTACACAGTACAGGTCTTTCCAGGGCTCCACATTCATGTGGGAGATTTTATACTTAGTTTTTTTCCCCCTTCCCACTGTATCTTCTTTCATTAATCTCCCTCCAGGTACTTCTCATGAACAAACTGAGAATTCTAAACGACGTATTTCTCCATCCAGAAAATGTAAAACCCACGTTCATTTAACTTTTCCTTTAAGGCTGTTAAGTTGCATCCTCTTTCTAAATTGCTTCTCTGTTTGTAAATGTTTTTAGCCACAGCTGAAATTTACCTTAGCGTAGAATAAAGCTTCCTGTTCAATCACTCTTAGAACAGGATAAGACAATGAGATCACAAGGCATTACCTAAGTTATGAGGTCTTCAGAGGGTCAAATGATGCATACAAACCTTAAATTTTACCCACCATTACTCTTAACTATTACTGCTTCTTTCTAGGGCTTTCTTATGCCTGAAACACATAAAGGACTAGGCAACAGTTTCAGGTTTCACTGCTGAATCTGGCAGCTGTTTCCATAACATGCTGTAGTAGCCTCCCATCTCTGTTTTGGGGTAGGAGTAAATAAACCAATGAATGTAAGTCCAACTATGAATAAACATAATTATTTGTTATTCAATGCCTAACAGTGAGAACCACGCATATGAAAAGAACCTGCTAATTTGCCTCACACAAAACTCCTAGTTATTTCATAATTTATTACATTTAGACATAGTACTTTGCCTTCATCCTTGTTAAACTTAATATTGCTAATATTTAGGAATTCATCCAGTTCACTATAACTTTAATTAAGATTTTCCAGTTTATATGAACAATAGTTTTAATATATTTGTAAAAGGAATAGTTTTCTCTTTTCCAACCACAATGGACAATATCACAAAATAAAAAGCACAAGAAATATTTTCTGTGGGTATAAACTGTTGTGAAGCATATAATTTTCTTTCTTCACTCCATGGTCCTGCTACACAAGACATAGTCTTTCTCTTTTTTTTTTTTCTTATAAATTTTAATGTTATATAGCAAAATTTCCTTCTGTCAATTGATGTAGTATATGTGTTTAACATTTACTAAGCACATTATTTAATAATATTAAATACTACTTAGTGAAATCTTCTTCCAAAGGAGAGATTAAACAAAAAAAAAAAACCAAACCTACCAGTGGGTTGTTGAAAATATATTTAAACTTCAGTTTGTGAAATTATCTAATTGCAATATTGATACTTGTAGTACATGTTATGTTGCTGTCTACTATATTTAACATAAAAAATCAATAGCAGCGAGAGTGAAGACATTTTTACTTGAATTATGTGCAATACAATGGATATTTTCAACTTTTCCTCCAGAAGTGTTTAGCCAAGTTGTTAAGGGGAAATCCTTGATGGATTTATATTTCATCGAACTGAGGAACAGCTGAAGTACCTTGCTATTCTGAGTATTTCTTTACTTTCTTGTCCAAAGGATAGAGCTATTTTTAAAATTGCTTTCTTTTCTGTGAGAAATATAGTGCTGGGCAGACTCTAGGCATTTATTTCTCATTTACAGCACTTGTCATGAGAAAAGAAAGCAAATAACAAAATGCATACACTTACTCCTGTAGAAAGCAATAAAAATATTTCTGGCTGTATTAAATCTTTTATAGCTCTGTAAGTTTTCAAGTTCCTGAAGAGAAATAAACTCCAGTGCAATTATGCAAGCTCATAAATACTTAGGTATATTCAGACAGTACATAGCTACATGTTCAGCTTTGGGAGGTTTGCTTCTGTTTCTTGTGTGTCAAGGAAACCTGTGTGAGCAAAGCAGAATACATATTCTTTAATAGCTTCTTATTGCAGAATTCAACTCCCTTAAGTACCCATACATATAAAATCTGCAAAAAGCAGATAAAACTTTTAATAATAATAACAGAGCTATATGGGATGTGCCTTGCTGATCAACACCAATTGATGGCTATCATCTGACAAATAAAGTGTTGCAGCCAGTCAATTCACAGAATACCAGAAGGCTATTGGGGAGCTGGAATGATAGACAAGTGATCAGTCCATCGTAAAGATTTCTGTGATAGCCATTCCTGTTGTATTTTATTTCATTTAGGAACTCTGGACACCCTCAGTCATTCCTTCCTACTGCAGATCATCATATTATTTAAATCATTTGATAAACTTATCAAACTCCGCCTTAAAAAAAGTTAGGTATCTTATGCCTGTTACTTTATTCAGTCTTATGCCTGTTACTTTCATTCTTATTGTTGGAAAAATTTCCCCTTAAATTTAAAAGACGGCCTAAATTACCTGTAGGACAAGGAAAGCGTGTTGAAGAGAGGTTTATTGCAGCATGCTGCGGTGCCTCCAGGCCACCTGGGGCTGAAAGCACACTGCTTGTTTTAAAAAACGCGCTTTTTGTACTTTTGGGTTACATGAGCTGTTGCATATTCATTTATTGCTGATTGCAACAACCCCCTGTGTTACAGCCTCTTTGAACAAGTTCGGACAAGTACAGAGCTGCGACGATTGTGACATCCCCCTTGGACATTGTAACATACCCCCCTGGACATTGCAACATACCACCCTGGACAGGTACGGGGGGGGTCTCCTGTACAAAGGGTTGCCACTCGGCTGGAGGGATATATTTTATTTTTCCCTATTCCCGGCCAGATTTTCCCTGACGTTAGGTTTTAGACAGGACCTTTCACCTTACAGTCTTCATGGAACACTTAAAGCTCCCCTCTCCGCTTTGTCCCATCACTAAGTTTGTTTATTTATAACACCTTTTATACTTTCTACCACCAGGTACATTTGCTTACAATATTTCTTATACTTCCCACCACCTAATCTACCTGTTTATAATAAAACCAGATTATTTTATTTCTCACACTTATGATTGCCAAAAAATCTCTTCAGCTATTTTTTTACTTAAATGTATTCCTGTTCAGATCAACAGCTATTTATAGCTATAATAGAACTATTATTTTGTTTGAACAGCTCTTGTAGCTCAAGTTATATGTTTGAAGAGACATGTGCCCCTTATGCCTTCATTTTGCTAAATAAGCCAGTCTTTTGATGTCCTGTTTTAGAAAGGATACATCCTTCCCTATATTTTTCTAATAGAGCTGGTTTTGTAATTTTTCCAGCTTGACTTGAGTGAACAGAACTGTATTTAGCATTGTAGATAATGAACTTGCTGTAGATGAATTGACAAATTGTAATGTGTTGACAAATTGTCAACTCATGACAATTCCTCTCCACACATGCAGATGTATCTTCCTTAAAGTACCAAAGAACTAACTCACCTTTCAGTAGCTACTTCTAATTGTGACTTGTAATCCTGTCATTGATTCAAAGTATTTTTCATTTAAAAGTTTATTTTTAGCTAAAGAATATGGTCATATTTTTTATAATTTTATATTAATTCAAGTTCTGTTATTCCAAACATTGAAGCATACATGATGGGGTAATATGTGAAAGGTCATCACTCCAATATGATATTTTGATCTTCATCTGTACTGACAATATCTCTCATCTTTTTTTTCTACGTCAAAAAAGCCCTGCATCAACTTCCTACTACTACCTTTGTGGTTTTTGTTGTTTTGTTTTGTTTTTTTTTAACCAAGGCCATAAAAATACTAAATAAGGTCTCTCTAGTGACATCACCTTTGAGAATTTCCCTAATATTCTCTTCTCTCTCTCTTTTTTTTTGTTTGTTTGTTTGGGTTTTTTTAGTAAAAGTCAATTCCTCTCCAGGTAGTTTTTTCCCCATTTTTCTATTCTTACAAAAATCTTGTCTTCCTCATTTTAACTACATTTTTCAACATAGTACTGCATTACATACTTCAGTTATCCCAAGATAGATGACATCGTTTCCCTTCACTATAAAACTCAGTTATATCATAAAGAGTACTCTGATGAAATAGTCTTCATAAATGTAGTTGGGAATTAAAGCATGTGCAACATATCTACATTTAGCAATCTATTTCCCACTTTCTCCAGTACTGTAAAGAGATATCTATATTCTTTTATATTTTATTTCGTTCTTACTCTACTGAGCCTTAGTGTTCTAGAGGCTTAAATTAACTGTCCACACAGAGTTAGATGTGATTGCTTGGAACAGAAAGGTGCCTTCTTCCTCAAGCCCTATGTTTCTTTCTCAAGTCTATTTTGTTGTAAGATTTAGGAAACCTGGAGAAGATGTTACACAGAGCAAGAACTCTTAAGTTTTAGTGACAACTTTTGTCATGATAACTTACTGGTGAGAATAGTCACCTACAGAAAATAAGACTATGTTTAGCTTGAGAAAGAAGTAATATCTCAGAAAAAAAAATCTTTATCTCCTAGAAATGAATAGGCTCCTCTTGTTTTGAGGCTGCATCATTGAGAATCAGAACTCAATGAATTGTAGGTCACAGTGCGCAAATAAGAGCAGCCTAGATCTAGCCAGCTGTTTAGGGCTGAAAGTGTGTTAAAAAAATTCTGGTCCCTCTTGGTGTAACTTCTATCTTGGCCAGATATCACTGCAGGTAAGAGAATATGTGTTTCAGATAACTAGCTCTGGAAGCCCACTTTCATTTGTGTGCCTTGAATGCCTTCAACAGCAGGTGAGAAGTGGAGGCCCTTATGTCTTATGCTCCCCCATATCCTATGGCCCACGAACTCCAGAAATTCAAGTGATAAAGCTGGAGCTTCCCCAGCTCAGGTTCTAAGCTTCCAGGACAGAATGTTCTAGGAAGCATGAGGCTGTTGTTTAATAGTTTCTTATTCCAGAGATTCAACTCCATTAATACCCATGAGCAGCAGGCAGAATGCCTCGTGGGGCTTTTTTAGATGAAGACTGTTGCTAGATTTTTAATTTACCCTTTTTTTTTTTTTTTTTAGCTTTTCTTAGCTTTTAACTTTATTTCTCATTATTCTACTCTGTTCATAATTAGCAAGAAATTAATCTTTCCCAAGTTGAGTTTGTTTTGCCCATGATGATAACTGGTGAGTGATCCCCCTATTGACCCACAAAATTTTTCATCGTATTTTCTCCATCCCCGTTCCTGAGGAAGAGTAAAGAAAGACTGGCTGACTAGGTGTCAGACAATTGGCCAAAGTCAACTCACCACATCTACATTATTGAATAAGATATTGCTTTATATGCTAGAGTTAGCTGGCTGTAAAACTCCTCAGAACTAATATAGACAAGGGCTTTAATCCAGCTTTTCTTGTGTCCAGAGCTCTCAACATAAATCCAGCCTCTTAAAGAGGGAGATTTATTCAGGTTTTTTTAGAAAAAACTTCTGGACTTGCATCTCTCATTTCTCACCCTCTTCATTTCTCCAAGGATGTACATATCCCAGAAAATCTTTGGTAGAAATACAAAGATACAAGAGAGGCAAAAGTTGGCCCTCCAGCCATCACGTTGTAGACAATACTACAAAATTTAGTCATATATAAGCATGATGATAAATTCATACAGAGGAAATATTCTTTTTTTCCTTGTCATATTATGCAAATTAAAGGAGTATAAAACCTTTTTGAGCAGAGTGGTCTTTCTTAGCTTTTTATTTTATTTTTTTTTCTGGAAATATTCATGAGAACAGAATTTCTGAGAACAGAAATAATAAAAATATGCCATCCTGAACACAGCCATAGAATGAATGAGTCACTAAAAATTTCTTTTAGTCTGCTAAAGGACAAATTATTTCCTCAGTTTACAGGTGATTTCCACAATCCACCTCTCAGGATCTTGGAGATATTTCATTCATATAACTGGATTTCCTGTAGAAAATTCTATCTAATCACACACAGTTCTTCAGTTCTTCATAAGAGACAGTGTATGTCTTCACTGGTTTACCCTCTCTAACTGTGGAATATTGTCATAAACCCATTATATAGCCAGAATTTGGAGTTATTTTTAATCAATGATTATTCTGACTAGTTGGTTGTTTCAGTTACTTGGTCCTCTTTTCATCTCTACCAAAATTCCTTTGGCATCTAGAGGGTCTTGAAGCATAAAATTCACATCAACAATTGTGCATCAATCCAGAGTCCAAGAAGCAATAGGGAGTCTTAGTTAAGATGATTTTAAAAGCAGTTCAGAGTATCTGTCCCTTGCAAATCTTTCCAGCTGTATAAAAATTGTGGCATAAGGTAATTATTTTAAATGTACTGCAATATTTGTGTGCAATCTACAATTCAAGGTTATCTGTTCCTTAGATAAATTGCTCTCCTTGCTTGCATTTATGTAAATACAATGTAAATTTGAATATGCATATATTTACATGCAACGTGGGAAATATATTTGCATATGTTCTAAATATTTTCACATATGCATATATATAGGAAAATAAATTTTGTAGTCCAGTGTAAAAGGAAATAGTAAATCTCTGGTGTCTGAGCATGTTTGATATACCAGCTTGATTTCTCTATTCCCATCACATACTATCAGCTGTTAGTTTGAAAACAAGCAAAACTGTGGAATGCAATAAAGGATATGAAGTGCCTTTAATTTTGAACTAATTTGCAATGTGTTTTACGTTACTCTGGTATTTTTAAGATAGTTTTTCATTAAAACACCCATAATATCCCGTCATTCTTTGACAAGTTGAAATGCATAAGTAGACTGTGATAGTGCAATAACAACTACTAAAATGTTTAAATGATTTACTTAATTTAAATTTCCCAATGAGAGGTGGAGGATTAAAATTTTAGTGCTGAAATTGCTTTGGCTGGTACCATAGGGAAACAAGAGTGAAAAAACTGGGACTGCAATCAGAAAATCAAACTGAATGTTTTTCCACATAAAGCTGTTACGTAAAGATAACCAAGAAATTGTTTGGTCATGATGCCCACTACATGTTTCACTTCCAAGTTCATTCATCTCAAACCAAACCCTTGTTAATATAGAAATAGTCAATAGTTCCTCTTTATTGTATTTTTGTGCTATCTCATTTTGGCTAATGATAGCTGATTGTTTGCTTCCTTTTCTGGAAGTTACTCTTCCGTGGGATCTTCACCACGGATCCACTCTTCCTGTTTCCACTGCCCCATATCTTTTTATCCTGCATTTCTGGAATCCCGGTTCACTCAGTCACAAAGCATGAGCCAACTGTAGATTCATCACTGTTTTTTCATTACTGCTAAATTACTTCAAAGCAACTAGATTAGTTTGTTGGATACACCAAGCTCCAGCTTTCCGGCAGCTTCTGCTGGCAGGCTGCAGCTTCAACTGCTCGTGCAGGTGGATGCCAGACTCTATTGTATAGCGAGTGGATCTGTCACACACTCATCATGCAACTCTAATTATTTACGTGTTCTTGATCCAGTTATCATATTTAGGTGTATTTCCAAGTCCTCAGTTACAAACTAGATAGAAAAAAAGGGGATAAAGTGCTAACATTGATGTAAAGGCCACATATTCAGCAGAAAGGTGTAAAGAGCCTTTCTCTCTCTTTTATTCAGCCAGCCAGGCTTACTTTCCTTGCATATCCAACTGCACATCAGTCATGCAGGCTATGTGAATATTAAATTTCAGTGTATACCACTGTTTAAACTTACATAATAATGCCAAGGCTTTATATAATATATTTGTCCTTATAACTTTCCACAGACACTTTTCAATAATTTATCTTGTAATCAGGAGCTGCAGAAAAAGTAAGAACTTTATTACTCGTGTATGATCATACATGACCATGTAAAATGAAAGACTACAGCCATGGGTTTTTTTGCATAACCTACAGTCAATTTTATCATAATGGTAAAAAATAATTGTAGTTGGACAAAAAATAAATTTCATTGCACAAGTGCTGTATTCTCTTTATTAATAAACATTTCATTGAATTTTGTAACACATTCATATTTAGCAGTGAAGATTTGATCAGTGTTTTGAAAGAAAAGTAGCATAAGACCAAAAATATTCCCATTGACACAACTAGCTAATGTCTCTTTCTTCGTTCTATTTTGGGATATGTTCTCTAATCAATATTCTAATCACTTAATATGTGACATTTTCTTTCATACCATTCAGATTCTTAATAAAAATGTTATACACTAACTACAATACACTTGAGAAATTTAATTATCATTATGTTAATAAATTGAGACAAATTTGTAATACTTAACATTTCAGTAAAATTACATAGGGCTAGTTAACTGGAAACAATTTTCCATAAACTCATACTGAATCTAGTGTCATTATTGCTTGTATATACATGCTACTTTATATGAGAAAACTGCAATCATCCTGATCATTAAAACCACTTGTATTTAGTATCATTTTTCATGCAGTGCTCTGTAAATAACCAGTGATGTTTAATCACCCTGATATCTGCTGCTAAAGGACAACACAGTGGGGCACAACAAACCTAGGAGATTTCTGGAGGCCACTGATAGCATCTTTCATGAAATAAGATGTAGGTGGTGGAAGAGTAAAGGTGCTCTGCTGGGTCTGATACTCAGGAAAAGGGAAGGGCTTGTTGTGGGTGTGAAAGTCTAGCCCAGCTTTGGTGCAGTGACCAGTGAGGTGGTAGAGTTCAAGATCCTAAGAGGAGGGAGAAGTATAAAATGAAAGACTACAGCCATGGNTAGCATCTTTCATGACATAAGATGTAGGTGGTGGAAGAGTAAAGGTGCTCTGCTGGGTCTGATACTCAGGAAAAGGGAAGGGCTTGTTGTGGGGGTGAAAGTCTAGCCCAGCTTTAGTGCAGTGACCAGTGAGGTGGTAGAGTTCAAGATCCTAAGAGGAGGGAGAAGTATAAAATGAAAGACTACAGCCATGGGGTTTTTTGCATAACCTACAGTCAATTTTATCATTTTCACTGTATAACCACCATTTCCATATATATATATATATAGTGTGGAAACATACTTTTTTCTTTCTCTAGCTAAACAACATCCATAGCACTGAAAATGAAAAGTAGATTCAGAATCTCCATCTGTTTGTAAAACTGTCTGGATTTCAAACACAGAATGTCTATAAAATACTTACCTAAGACTCAAATCTTTCTGCCCTGCAAAACTTCCAAGAAAAGGAAACAATGAATCTTCTCAAAACATCTGGAGAGGATTCCAGACTGACTAGTGTTTAGTCAATTTTTTATGGTTTGTTTTTAGAAACAAATCCTTTCCTTTCTGTCTTCCCTCCTACTTCTCTCTTCCTTGCACTCTAATCCTTTATATTAGAGGTGTTGTCATCCTTTTTTCTCTCCTTTTTATGTCTAAAGGTAACCTTGCTAGTCTGAAACCTGCATAATTCCTCAGGTCACATTTTAAATATATTTCTAGCATAGTGCAAATACAGGCTGAAATGTATGACAGATCTATGAAATATAATCATGGATACCACTTCCCTAAGGCCCTATGTGATGTAAAGAGTCCAGATTTATAACAGGTTCAGCCTGCATCTCTTACTCTGCATTTAATGCGTTTCTCTCCTTAAAGAATCATCATAGAAAATTTATAGTCTTAATCTTGGGGACATAACTACTGCACAGGTGATGAGAGAACCGGTGATGGAAAATAGTGCTTGGACAATGGTGGACCATATCTGAAAATATTAATAAGGTAAATTAAAGCAAAAGCAAACATAACACTCAACAGTCCTTAAAACACTTGTGATCTGAATCTAGAAAGTTGGGTTGTTTGTTTGTTTTTATTACAACTGTTTATTTCTAATGGGTTTTATAACAAGTGGGAGCCTTTTAGGGAAATTCTTTCCAAAATTACCTGAATTAATTGATTTAAACATTTTAATGAGGAGTCCTCATTTCTTGTCATTGTCGACGTACCATGTCAAGTAATAAACTTAATAAATAATACTCCTAAACATCAGTCTGTGCATGGTTGGCCCTTTGAAACATCAGACTTCATAAAATGTATATCCTCAGAGATTTGTTGGGGACTTCTGAGGATTGCTACTGCCTCCAGACGCTTTGGAACTTAAAGTTCATCCAGGTGCTTTAACTTGTAAGATCAGCCAGCTGCTACAACCATCCTTATGCTCTATGTAGGCAAATGACACTCATATGTTGACAGTCTTTGGCTACTGCTTTATTGGAGTGAAGGAGTTTGTTCAGGGTCTGGTATCATACTTAAATGAGGAAGGAGCCCATAAAAATAAGTTTATAATGAAAAAATACTAAGGCACTTATAAAACTCCAATGACCTTTTTAGGTATCTTAAGATGCCTTCGTACTAGCAAAAGTAATCTCTAAGTCACAAAATCATTGATAGAAAGTCACGGTAACAGTTAAAGTGGATTAAATTCTCACCTAGAAAAAGAAGAAAATACATGCTTAAGATAGGAAAATTGATTTCTGATATACAACACACAAATGAAACTCACCTTGCAAGGGCTAAAATTCAACACATTAAACACAACTAGTTTGGCACTGAGACATAGGTTCTCGTATACACATCCTTGTAAGACCCAAAAGTACAGTAATATCACTGACGGGAATGGCACCTTCTGCTGTCCTGTCAAGGACAGTGCAAGACGTGACCAGCTTTAAACCAACAAAATGCATCACAGAAGCTCTGCTGATAAAACAAACCAATGTTGTGTCAAAACTCTAGAGATTAGAACCACATAGCATTGCTTTGATAACCACAGTAACACAATAACAGCTTCTCAGAGGGCTGAGGTGGGAAAGGTTTTCTGAAGGTCACCTGGTCCAACGTGTCTACTCCAGCTGAGTCACTTGTAACCGGTTGCACAGGACTATGTTGTACTGACATCATTATATGGGGCAAAATAGCAGAGGAACTGTTTGAGAAAGGGAAAAGAATAAACCACATCCTTCTGAAACCTTGTTTTGCCATAAAGTCAAAGGACTTGTAAGGGAGATCTGATTTTTAGGACAAAATGGCAAGACGGGCATCATTATATTTCAAAAAATGCAATCAATAAATAACAGCCATGGACCCACTAGCTAACAAAAAAACCCACAAACTTTTGTGCTTTGGGTTTCTTTAGAATGCATATTCTCGTTTAGAGTCAGATTGTGAGACCGTTCTATCAAGTGACCTGAAAGAACTGTTTTAGCAGTGACAAGCCTTTCAAACAATCCCAGAAAGTTCATGCAAAAGCCCTTGAGCTATCTGGATAGAGCAAGAATGAGAAATGCTCTTTACACTGAAGCCAGGAAACAGGGTCCCACTTGTAACCTCACCCCAAAAGACCACCCTGAGCCTTGACAAACCAGTTTTGTGGCAACAGGACACACCAGAAAGAATGGAATCAAATAATAGGACCAACCTCTGAAAAAAGGATCACATCTCTCAGTTTGTTGGCAACAATGCAATCTTAATGCAGACCAGGTTGCTAGACTTTTTTGTGGCAAGGGACCATCATTGACTCCTGTTTAGTTTTGTGTCCATCGGGATCTCCACGTATTTCTATGCAAAGCTGTTTTCCAGCTGACCAGTCCCCAGCATATACAGGTGCATGCAGTTTCTCCAGGTGCAGAACGGTCCATCCATCAAACCCATAACTCTCCAATTTAGCAACAGGAATGTTGGGGTGGAAAACCATATCAAAGTCCTTCCAGAAGTATGGCTAGATCAGTAGCTCTTCCCTTGCCCAGAGACATAGTCATTGCGTTGTAGAAGGCCACTAGATTAGTCAGNTTTTTCTTTCTCTAGCTAAACAACATCCATAGCACTGAAAATGAAAAGTAGATTCAGAATCTCCATCTGTTTGTAAAACTGTCTGGATTTCAAACACAGAATGTCTATAAAATACTTACCTAAGACTCAAATCTTTCTGCCCTGCAAAACTTCCAAGAAAAGGAAACAATGAATCTTCTCAAAACATCTGGAGAGGATTCCAGACTGACTAGTGTTTAGTCAATTTTTTATGGTTTGTTTTTAGAAACAAATCCTTTCCTTTCTGTCTTCCCTCCTACTTCTCTCTTCCTTGCACTCTAATCCTTTATATTAGAGGTGTTGTCATCCTTTTTTCTCTCCTTTTTATGTCTAAAGGTAACCTTGCTAGTCTGAAACCTGCATAATTCCTCAGGTCACATTTTAAATATATTTCTAGCATAGTGCAAATACAGGCTGAAATGTATGACAGATCTATGAAATATAATCATGGATACCACTTCCCTAAGGCCCTATGTGATGTAAAGAGTCCAGATTTATAACAGGTTCAGCCTGCATCTCTTACTCTGCATTTAATGCGTTTCTCTCCTTAAAGAATCATCATAGAAAATTTATAGTCTTAATCTTGGGGACATAACTACTGCACAGGTGATGAGAGAACCGGTGATGGAAAATAGTGCTTGGACAATGGTGGACCATATCTGAAAATATTAATAAGGTAAATTAAAGCAAAAGCAAACATAACACTCAACAGTCCTTAAAACACTTGTGATCTGAATCTAGAAAGTTGGGTTGTTTGTTTGTTTTTATTACAACTGTTTATTTCTAATGGGTTTTATAACAAGTGGGAGCCTTTTAGGGAAATTCTTTCCAAAATTACCTGAATTAATTGATTTAAACATTTTAATGAGGAGTCCTCATTTCTTGTCATTGTCGACGTACCATGTCAAGTAATAAACTTAATAAATAATACTCCTAAACATCAGTCTGTGCATGGTTGGCCCTTTGAAACATCAGACTTCATAAAATGTATATCCTCAGAGATTTGTTGGGGACTTCTGAGGATTGCTACTGCCTCCAGACGCTTTGGAACTTAAAGTTCATCCAGGTGCTTTAACTTGTAAGATCAGCCAGCTGCTACAACCATCCTTATGCTCTATGTAGGCAAATGACACTCATATGTTGACAGTCTTTGGCTACTGCTTTATTGGAGTGAAGGAGTTTGTTCAGGGTCTGGTATCATACTTAAATGAGGAAGGAGCCCATAAAAATAAGTTTATAATGAAAAAATACTAAGGCACTTATAAAACTCCAATGACCTTTTTAGGTATCTTAAGATGCCTTCGTACTAGCAAAAGTAATCTCTAAGTCACAAAATCATTGATAGAAAGTCACGGTAACAGTTAAAGTGGATTAAATTCTCACCTAGAAAAAGAAGAAAATACATGCTTAAGATAGGAAAATTGATTTCTGATATACAACACACAAATGAAACTCACCTTGCAAGGGCTAAAATTCAACACATTAAACACAACTAGTTTGGCACTGAGACATAGGTTCTCGTATACACATCCTTGTAAGACCCAAAAGTACAGTAATATCACTGACGGGAATGGCACCTTCTGCTGTCCTGTCAAGGACAGTGCAAGACGTGACCAGCTTTAAACCAACAAAATGCATCACAGAAGCTCTGCTGATAAAACAAACCAATGTTGTGTCAAAACTCTAGAGATTAGAACCACATAGCATTGCTTTGATAACCACAGTAACACAATAACAGCTTCTCAGAGGGCTGAGGTGGGAAAGGTTTTCTGAAGGTCACCTGGTCCAACGTGTCTACTCCAGCTGAGTCACTTGTAACCGGTTGCACAGGACTATGTTGTACTGACATCATTATATGGGGCAAAATAGCAGAGGAACTGTTTGAGAAAGGGAAAAGAATAAACCACATCCTTCTGAAACCTTGTTTTGCCATAAAGTCAAAGGACTTGTAAGGGAGATCTGATTTTTAGGACAAAATGGCAAGACGGGCATCATTATATTTCAAAAAATGCAATCAATAAATAACAGCCATGGACCCACTAGCTAACAAAAAAACCCACAAACTTTTGTGCTTTGGGTTTCTTTAGAATGCATATTCTCGTTTAGAGTCAGATTGTGAGACCGTTCTATCAAGTGACCTGAAAGAACTGTTTTAGCAGTGACAAGCCTTTCAAACAATCCCAGAAAGTTCATGCAAAAGCCCTTGAGCTATCTGGATAGAGCAAGAATGAGAAATGCTCTTTACACTGAAGCCAGGAAACAGGGTCCCACTTGTAACCTCACCCCAAAAGACCACCCTGAGCCTTGACAAACCAGTTTTGTGGCAACAGGACACACCAGAAAGAATGGAATCAAATAATAGGACCAACCTCTGAAAAAAGGATCACATCTCTCAGTTTGTTGGCAACAATGCAATCTTAATGCAGACCAGGTTGCTAGACTTTTTTGTGGCAAGGGACCATCATTGACTCCTGTTTAGTTTTGTGTCCATCGGGATCTCCACGTATTTCTATGCAAAGCTGTTTTCCAGCTGACCAGTCCCCAGCATATACAGGTGCATGCAGTTTCTCCAGGTGCAGAACGGTCCATCCATCAAACCCATAACTCTCCAATTTAGCAACAGGAATGTTGGGGTGGAAAACCATATCAAAGTCCTTCCAGAAGTATGGCTAGATCAGTAGCTCTTCCCTTGCCCAGAGACATAGTCATTGCGTTGTAGAAGGCCACTAGATTAGTCAGGCACAATTTGCACTCAGTGTAGGCAAGTGGGCTGTTTCTAATCACCTTTATTAAAATTTAGATAGAGCAGGATTTCAAAAATACTAAGGCAGGGAAATCGAACATAAATAAAAAACTCTTAGTAAGCAAACTAGCAATGTATTCAGTGGCAAGGCAATGTTTTGTTAACTTCCACACATCTACATACTTTGTTGAATAGTCACATAGATAGAAATTAAGGCCATAATTTTCATATAGTGTTGCTTGTCACAAAAGTTATCTTGCCACCCCTTTATTCATACAAGCTAATAAAAGGCATTCAAACAGTCTCATTTTTCATTTGAATGTCACATATCTTCACAGCACTGGCATTATGTGTAACAGCAGCCAAATTCAACTCTCACCTAGATTATTACATAGTAGAAAACATAGATTATTGGATAGCAGATAGTGGACTATCCACAATAATTGTGCTAACATTTAGAATTTGAGCCAAAGGATACAAATCAAACTTGATTGATTCAGTGGGCCATTGATCAGCAAATGTAATTCACTGCTATCAAAAAAATTAAAGTTATATGAGAAAGATACCTTGACTACTCCAGTGTTTGTAGTCTGATGGACACTACAGATACATATTGCATAAGGTAGGTGGATTTCACTGTGGACCCTTCCTTGTTTCTGCTTGGAGAGGGGATCTGTAAACCATATTAAATCCAGTAACATATACTCGATTGCCCATTGTCATGGGTTTAACCAGGGACCAATTTTTTTTTTTTTTCCAAACTCCCCCCCCCACCCAGTTGCTATAAGTTGAGAGA
Organism: Pachyramphus minor; assembly: GCA_013397135.1. Lineage (NCBI taxonomy): Eukaryota > Metazoa > Chordata > Aves > Passeriformes > Tyrannidae > Pachyramphus > Pachyramphus minor. The sequence goes on from VYXB01008838.1 coordinate 219,877, forward strand.
GGTTTTCTACAGACAAAATAGAGGCTTGACATAAGGGATATAAAACTAAAATTTACTACTAGCAAGATAAAAACTAAGAAATAACATATACTACAACAGTTCTAATTAAACTAGCTTATCTTATGAAAAGAATGCCAGGTTGTTATTTACAAGTTCGNTGCTTTATTGGAGTGAAGGAGTTTGTTCAGGGTCTGGTATCATACTTAAATGAGGAAGGAGCCCATAAAAATAAGTTTATAATGAAAAAATACTAAGGCACTTATAAAACTCCAATGACCTTTTTAGGTATCTTAAGATGCCTTCGTACTAGCAAAAGTAATCTCTAAGTCACAAAATCATTGATAGAAAGTCACGGTAACAGTTAAAGTGGATTAAATTCTCACCTAGAAAAAGAAGAAAATACATGCTCAAGATAGGAAAATTGATTTCTGATATACAACACACAAATGAAACTCACCTTGCAAGGGCTAAAATTCAACACATTAAACACAACTAGTTTGGCACTGAGACATAGGTTCTCGTATACACATCCTTGTAAGACCCAAAAGTACAGTAATATCACTGACGGGAATGGCACCTTCTGCTGTCCTGTCAAGGACACTGCAAGACGTGACCAGCTTTAAACCAACAAAATGCATCACAGAAGCTCTGCTGATAAAACAAACCAATGTTGTGTCAAAACTCTAGAGATTAGAACCACATAGCATTGCTTTGATAACCACAGTAACACAATAACAGCTTCTCAGAGGGCTGAGGTGGGAAAGGTTTTCTGAAGGTCACCTGGTCCAACGTGTCTACTCCAGCTGAGTCACTTGTAACCGGTTGCACAGGACTATGTTGTACTGACATCATTATATGGGGCAAAATAGCAGAGGAACTGTTTGAGAAAGGGAAAAGAATAAACCACATCCTTCTGAAACCTTGTTTTGCCATAAAGTCAAAGGACTTGTAAGGGAGATCTGATTTTTAGGACAAAATGGCAAGACGGGCATCATTATATTTCAAAAAATGCAATCAATAAATAACAGCCATGGACCCACTAGCTAACAAAAAAACCCACAAACTTTTGTGCTTTGGGTTTCTTTAGAATGCATATTCTCGTTTANACACTGACCTTGGACGAAGCTGGTTATCTCAAGTCCTCTTTGCTCTCTGCCAGGCTGGAATTCTGTCTGCAGCCAAGTTGCAGATGGGTAGCTTGTGTCTGGAGTTTGTTTCTCCACTGTTACACATCCCGGCTGGAGAGACTTCAATGCCATGCCTGTCCCAACCAAAGGCTGGGGGAGAGGGTCTTGGCCCCCACTCAGGGCCGGCTGCCTCCCTCCTACATGGCTGCTTCTAATTTCTTCTGCGACACCTACCTTCTCTTCCGCTTTCTTAAATATGTCATTAGCAGAGGCATTACTAAAACTTTTGATTGGTTTTTTCTCTGGAAATCTACCTGGGCCTGACCATTTCAGCCCAGGGGGGCTGGTAAAACCACAACACCCATCATATACATGATTTGTATCTCAGATATCAAGAGCAACTGGTGGTGCATTTCTGATTAAATAAATCGAATCATTTTTAAATCAGAAAATGTTATGAAAGGAGGGAGGATTCTTCAATGTAGAGACATTTAGAGTGCTTTTGTTCTCAATTTGTTCCCTATTTACTTGGCTTTTATGATGATTTTAGTAATTATCATAACCAATTTTTTCCAAGGATCAGAACATGATGAGGGCCATTAAAACTAGAAACAAATTAGAATGCATAATCAAAAACAATGTAGGCTTCAAGTAATCCACATTGCATTCATAATAACCAGTGATTAATATCTATTTTAAAGAATAATTACTTGTCAATGTTTCATTAATATGCAGGAGGTTTTGTTTATTTTTAAATTCCTATCAGTACAATGCTTGAAACTGTATGTATATTATATTTTTAATAAATGTTTTTATAAATTTAATTAGAAAGTTACAAAATGCATTGATATCTTTGAAGTGCTCAGAGTTCTAAGGGCCACATTACAAACACACACATTATTCCTTTTTCTTCCAAACTCACATTTTTTAACAAAAGTCTGCAAAGTCATTAATCTGTAATTTTCTTCTCTAGCTTATTCTCTGGTAATGGAGTCTCATAAAAATATGTAATTTGTGCTTCAATTCTAAAGGAAACTACTACTGAAAGAAACAGATCTCAAAAACTCTCATATAAAAACTGCACAGCAACTATATAGAGTATGTCCTGTAATAATAAGCCCCAAAGTCTGAAGGACATTCTGTCCAATGTGCTCTTGGACACTCTCAGGGCATTTTTAAGTCATCAGAAGAGAGGTCTAACAGGCAAAGATCCTAGAGCAAAAGGCTTGGAAAATAAACATCTCTAGCTTAAAACACTTTCTTGCTGATCCAGAAGGCAAATGACCATATATCCATGAGCAACAAAAAGTCAAGCACAACAGAAAAAAAAACATCCACCAAGAAAAAAATTGGTATTCAGTTTTTGCCATGTCTAACATGTCGATATTTTTTTCCAAAAATTATTTCTAAAATAATTATATTGAGCTGCAGCCAGTTACTTAGTAGTGTAATTTAATGTAAACATACAAAAGTATTCCATCTCCAACATATACTGACTTTAGGCAGAGAAAAATAATGGATATGTATTCCTCAGAGATTAGACTACCAGGTCTGCGCTGTACTGTGACTTCTTACCAGGATGTTAGTTAAGTCACACGGCAATCCTCATCAACAACGAAAGGAAACAAAAGTCCTCTTGATGCATCCCTAAACTTGCCTGGTTTAATGTAATCCATCCACCCAGGCAATGCAAGACATTTTACCTTCAACAAAATCCAGAGTTCATTGATCAGTCTGGTCAGAGGTAAGCTGAATGATTTGCTCAGCAATCTGTTCTCATGGAAACAAATTCTCCTAAATGCACCATCCTAGAAAAATCAACAGTAATGCAATTGCACATTGATTTTGTTTTATGTCTATGCAGACACCAGGCAAAAATTTGAGAAGATGTTGGTGTAAGTTAAGAAAAAAACAAGAATCAAGTACTCCAGTTTGTCTTTAAGCTAATAATGTTTATTCATTATAATTACCCATTCACAGTCCTCCTTAGTTGTCATTGTTGAGGTATCTATGTTTTTTTTTAAATTAAAAATAGAAGAGAGAAGGCCTTTCAATTGCTTATATCAATGATCACAGTGATAATCTTTCCAGAATTAACATATTTAAATTTAACTACATTTTTACAGAAACATTTATACAAGTATAATACATCTGTTGAAAACATGGTTCTCAATTAGGCTTGGATGCACTACGAATCACACAAAAGCTCAAGGTTTTTATTTGCTTATTTTGGGCATATTGGGAAAGTTTTTTTAGTGAAGGAGTGGAGAAATTCAAGTGAGGCCACTGGTAAAGAAATGTCAGATCACTACTTTTCCATTTAAGGTTTAAAAGCTAACTAATTCTGGAAAACTTCCACCTAAACAAGGGTTTTACGAGAACAACCATAACCACATACCATTTATATCATGGACCCATGGCAAAGTAAAAAGCCACCTCAATGTGCTTGAGCTTTGTACAATTTTTGTTTCTCCTGGTTGAGACTGTAGAGTATGGCAAGGACTCTGAAACAGCCCTTGACCAAAGACCCATGGGAATGTGCGTAGAAAATGCCCAGCACCAAACTTCCGTGCTTCTGTATTCTGTTGGTCTTTCATTAGTAACAATAGGACATGCTTTGGTAACAACAGCACATGCAGTTCTGTTGTCAGGCTTTCCTACCAACTCTGGTTTGGATTAGGGTTTTTGCCTGTATTAGCCACAGAGAAAGGCTAAAGGAAGGAAAACATAGATAAAAACAGCAAAAGAAATAGAGGGTTGTCCTTATCTAGATTTGTTAGAATAAGGATTGTTTTTCTTCCAAAAAAATTGAAACAAAAAATGTTGTAATGCCTCTGTAGGCTCAGCCTGGAATATTTTGACATCTGCTGAATGTGCTCTGACTGTGCAGCACCAGCTGCAGTAAATGTGTCACAGATAATAGGCATGGAGAGGACACACATAGCTGCAAGGATTAGACACATGCACTGGGGGGGATTCTTGCTACTTGCAAAAAAAGACATTTGAATAGTATTCCATGAATGAGTTGGACTTGCAGAATGTTGGAGGCCTTGTCTGTCCCAGACAAGGTCTGGGACAGACAGGCAGATGTCAGGAAAAGCAAGAAGAAAAAAAAAAAAAAAGAGAGAGAAAGAGAGAAGACAAATATAATTTCTATTGCTTCTTTTTCTCTTTTTCTCAACCTCATAAGTAGTAAAGCTCTTTTCTATAATGGACAAACAGGACAGTGACTGTTATCTTTACCAAACATTGAAAGCCAGTGTTAAATCCACTAATGCTAATAAAAGAAACAATGATAAACAAAATGTTTAGTGTCCAAAAATTAAACAGAAGCAGAATTGTCTCAGACTTTGCAATTACTGACATAGAGATAAAAATTACATATGAAAGTGATCCAAGAGACAGAACAGTTACACTGCAGAAGCAGTTCTTTCCTTGTGGTACAGATTAGTGAACCAAGCTATTGCTTAGTTAGGTAGGCCCAGCAGCATAGAAGACAATGTATGGACTTATATCCATTAAAATGTACTTCCAACATTCAAATTTCTTAAGCATGGTTTCACTTTAAGTGATTCTTCAGACAGAGTTTAGGAGTGATTGGCATCTTTCCACAAAAACATTAATACATTAACCTTGTGAGTTGTTGAACCATTGAGCAAAACTAATGGAATTAAAAAGGGACAATTCACTTAGGATAGGGGGAAATTGATGCATTGATGCGAGGTTTATGCTCAGAAGTTGACTGAACAAGCAACTGGAATTTGATAAGTATGAATTTAGCCATAATTTAGGGAGCTAAATAGGAAACCCATCTTTGACTGCATTACTGTCTTTATACTAAGTTTAATTTTTCACATTGCTAACCATGAAGAATGAAGCAGCAGACCAAAGTTAGAAACAGTCATAAAAGTACTGAATCAATTTGTACATCACTCTGGAAAGCCGGAAGCATCCATACTTTACTAAGCTACTTTACTACTCACTATCCAAGTTCTTCTTCCTTAATGAATCTAAAAAGGTTACTAGTCAGGGAGTAGTAGCTTAGCCAATGATAAAAGTATTATCCTGCATGGTCTTCTATCACCACAGTTTTGGCATCCTCCCTGCACATCTGGGATGCTTCAGTGAGTTTTTTGAACTTGGCTCCCCATCGGCACAATTTGGATCCTCCAACCAGAATGTGTTCAAAAAAACTTTCTGTCTGGTATTGCTAATATGTACTTACTGAAACAGAATGAGACACTTGTGTAATAAGGAAAATAATTACTTGATTCATAGTCTAGGAAAAATTAAACAGGGCAAATATTCTTAAGGGGAATAATTTCCACCTGTACTGATCCTGCAGGTGCTGACTATGAAACCCTGGAAAGATACTTCCCTTCCCATAATATTTCTCTCTGTTCTATGCAAAGCAATTATCAAATACTCTGACAAAAGATTGTGTCCTCTTTCTATACATAGAAATTGCTTTTAAAACCAAAGAGTAATTTAATCTAATTTCATTGAAAAAAAACAAAAATCACCAACAATCTGATGTCCCCTTAGCCAATTCCTTCTGATAGATCTAAAACACAAAACCTTATAGATCTATGGGGCCTTCCAGGTATTCCAAAAACAGGTATAACAGCATTAGTTTATAAATATTAGTCTCCTCAAAAGTTGGCAAAATGAAGTTTTGGAAATTCAGTAGTAAAACCGTGACAGAACTCTTGCCTTGATCAGCACAGTTAGCCTCAGTTAGAAGCACAAATACAGGTCTTTAGCAGAGACTTTCAATTTTAAACCAAATATCAAAAACAGTAACATTGTAAGGAGATTGAAAGTCCCTCCATGAAACAGCAACTTTTTTTTATTATTATTTTTTAATTTTTTATTTTCCAGAACTAGATTTTGATTTGTAATACTGAAATTTCAGAATCCTTACAAGGAAGAATTCACAACTCCTAAACATTGTCCATATACCAAGACACTGTTAAGTAAAGTTTTCCAAAAGTAAAGGAAGGGTTCTAATGAGATCAATGTTTAAAATAAAACTAACTACTTAAGAAACTGAATGCCATGTTCTTATGACACAAGAAATTCTGAGGTTGTTACATGAAGAACTGTTCAATGAACTCTTCATTTATCATGATAGAAGTAATTAATAGATAGTAGTGAGGTTTTTTTACTTTACCATCACCCTTTTCATTACTTATTATTAGTTCTGTATTCACTAAAAGGCACTGTTCCTACAAAATCATGTTCATCCACTTTCTGACTTCCTATATCAAATGAGTTTGATCATTAATGGAAACAATGAACACATCCTTAAATATTAATGATTTGAAGCTGACAATTCTAATTTACTGGAAACCAACGTCTGTGAAAAAAGTCATATCATCTCCCACAACACTTTGAGACTGTTACCATGATTTTACCTTGGAAGATGCTTTCCTGGTGCTTCTTATTCAGAGAAAGTTGTCTCACCATATCCTTGATGGTACCAGCTGAAAATAATATAGATTTTGGAGTTATACCACTTCTCCAAATAACAGCCAGTGACTGTAGAAGCCAAGGTACAATTGAAAGGAGCCCTTATGATACTGAAGAAAGGTAAAAGAGAAAAAGACATCAGTTTTTATAGTTTTGTATCTCCACATGAAAAAAAAAAAGACATTTTACTCCAAAAGGTGTATTTAATCAACAGAGGAGTGATTTTATTTCAAAAGTGAACTATGACAGCTGTTTAGGATATGAAATAATCTCCAACTAGATGCACCTCTATTGCTTTATGTTTGCCTAACTTTCATCACGATTTTGCTTAGAACAAGAGTGTTAAGAACTTTTTTCCTGCATCAAGACTGTAAAAATAATTTGTTGTGTCACAGCTGTGGTCAATAATATTCATTAATGTTTAGTGCATTTTTCAGTCTGACACAGCCAGGAACTTAAAATGAAAATAATCAAACACATAAAACAACATCTTTTCACATTTAATGTGGACACAGATAATGGCATCAGCTAATGCTGAGCGACACAAAGTCAACAACACCATTAATATAAAGATTATCTGCAATGAAGGAATAAAATAACAGATTTGTAGTGGAATATCAATCTAAACCTCTTCTAATTACATGGACAATAAAACATGGCAACGGTGAGGAAAAATATATCTTTCTGAAGTAGTAAATCATTACAGCAGGCATGTTTTGCACTGGTACAAACTGTTCTCCACATAGTAAAATACAGCTTTATCTTCTTTGGTGAGAAATACTTCACGTAATTGCAAACAGCTGAGATGAGATCACATAAATCTCCTTGATTGAACGAGGGGAGTTCTGAGTGTCAGGGACCAATCATTTACATTCAGAAAGGCCCAACAGAGTAGTAGAATGATGTCAGTAGAAACAGAAGCAATCCCAAGGTTCACTGCACTGGAGTTGTCCAGAATGTAAAGTTACTGTGCATTGGGCCAAATACTTAATTTCTCAGTCTAATTACTGACATTGAATACATGCAAGCCGAACCTTGATTAACATTAATTCTGCATCAAATACCCATAAGCCTTATCAGTAATAAACAGCAATCAGCAATAAATGAGATTACTTTAACTGCACATTCTGCCAGCAATGTGAATTTTAGGTGCACAATGAATGACTTAATATCTGTCATTCCAGGATTCTGCAACTAAACAAATTCTACTGTTATTCTTTTAAATTGCTTAGATAAACCTTCTATGTATTATGTTGTATAGATGCTGTAGAGAAGAATGAGAAATTTGAACCATAATATCTCACTTTCATTATGCAAGATTATGCTAATTATTTTTTAAATATAGTGTTTTGGTTTGGGTTTTTTTGCACCCAACCTATAGCATTTTCTGTTATTTGGCCTAATTGTTTCTGGTTTTGTAATCATATGTGTATGAGCCCTTTTCATTTTCAAAGATGGAGAAAACAAAAATAAAATGTTGTCAGCAATATTATTTAAGGGAAGACAGAGTTCACATAGGAATACTGTTATATTTGATCTCAGAAAGGGATAACATCTCTATCTCTCTTTAAAAAGAGTATTATCATCCTAGAATGTACTAGTCTTGAATTCTCAAAGGAAATCTGAGTCCTCTTTAAATATTCTAAGACTTTCTCTTGTACATTGGCAAAACTCATGTAGATTTTAACAAACAACAACAAAAAAAATCCTCCGTATTTCTCCTAGATTAGCAATAAAAACCCCTGCTTTTCTGCTTTCCTCTTGTAATGGTTTCAGTGCTTATAGCAGCCATGTTAAAGCTTCTGAATGTTCTTCTCTATGACTGAATGTGTCAGACAAGACCTTCAAGAAAAGCCATAACAAATTGTATTTTTGCCAATCATATAAGATAAGAATATATTGTTAGTCCAGTTAATGTTTTAACCATCCAATCGAGCAAATTAATTAATTAATTAATTAATTAATTAAAACCTTTTGAATTATACCATTCCATACCTATTCTTTCCAAATATTGTGCTTGCTTGGATCCTGAGGTGGACAGTTTCATGCTTTCCTCAAGAATAGTGAAGGGTTAAAAGCAGTTATCACTGTCCCGCTATCAGAACTGGAAAGTGTTTCATCATGGTGATAATGATGGGGTCCTTTTCTCCTCAGTCTTGGTGACCTCTTCGGTCATTTTTGCTTATGTACGTATCACAAGTTTACTGCTTCTCCTTGGTTCTAAGCTACAGCTTGCACAACAGACTCCCTCAGTCCCAAATACTGGATACACAGTGACAAATCTAGGTTTGTCAGACCTTTTAAAATACCCAGGATTCACAGAACTTACACTAAACAAGGTGAGGTTATAGTCACTTTACGAGCATGCTATTGTTAAAACATACCAAAATCAACTCTGGCTAAGGCAAACCTTACACAAATTCTGAGATCCTGCACTCCCACCTCAATATAAAGTCTATGGCCTAATTTTAGTAACGGCACAACTATATTATTCAGGCTACAGTTGTGAATGTCCTCCTGCCCAGCACTGCCCAGTGGAAAACAATCTATTTATATGCTACCTGGGGATACCTCAGAAGTTCATGAAGACTAATGTTGCTTGAAGTTTTGTTTCCCTACGTATAATACAAAATTAAATTAATTTAGCAATCCTAAATTTACCTTGCAAAGAATATTGCACACACCACACAGTTCAAAACTTCATTACCTAAAATTGTCAGGAAAAGTCATGATTTCTCTCATACCCAAAAGATAAAAACTGAAACTTGTGACATTATGAGAACCTCCCTTGTGAAATTTAGACAATTAAGGGATTTAACGTTGCATTGCCTTCAGACCAGCTGACATCATAAGGATGAGGAAAAAACAAAATCAGAAGAAAAACGTGTCTCCGTAAATTAATGCTAACCTAAAAAGGGACTTTCACCACAACAAAACAAATAGAAACAGGGTAGATAACAGATGGTTTATTCACCCCTTGATGAAACAGCTCATCAATAAATTTTCGAAGTGTGAAAATTTTGAGAGGTATAAGTCAGTAACATTATAGATGCAAATAGTTAATATAGAAAATCCCATTGAGTATTCATTATTCTCAAAAAGTGATCTTTATAAACATTTTTCCATTACTGTGGAGCTTCTATTTATTTTTCTAATGCTGCATGAAAAAATACATTAGAGGAGAAAATAAATGATTTTTTAATGCACACAGGATTTATATAATCCTTTCCATAACTCAGATAAAACTCTCTCAAAGTCATGTTCCCTTTTGTTTCTACTGGTAGGTACAGATAAGCATTTGTAGTTTCCATTTTTAAATAGTCTAGCCAGTGGGATAAAACACCATTGAGATGTTGCTTTGGGATGAATGCAAGCCCTTGGATTATTTACGATTTTGAAGAGATTCAGCTTCTTGGAGTGGGATCCAAGATGCAACACAAATAATAGTCCATCAACCATCTCAAAAACTGATGCAACTCCTATTATGATTACTACCCTTTAAAAGAATTACCCCTCCTGTCTCTTAATTTTTACATCTGGTTAGTTTGCCATGTGAGGACAAGGTTCAAATGAACAAGTATTTTAAAAGTCTTTTCAAAATTATGAAAAATACATCCACACACTCAGAAAATAATGCTAATTGGACAACTAAAGATAACATCAGAAAGATAAACACTGCAAAGAGCTTATTTCCTTTCTATTTGACTGCCCAGAGTAGGGATCACTGTTATTGTCTGACTGCATTGCTGCTGTTACTGTCTTGTGTTGATCAAAATGGGACAGTGAGGCCAATTTCCTCCTCATGGTTTTCTCATGATCACCAAATCTTCCAATGAAATTCTGAAATTGCAAGGCTCAAATAAATACATTCATAAAATAAAAAAGTACATTCTCAGTTAAATACTTCTACTTTTCTTACAGCAACTGTTACTGCACACACACACATACTTCAGATATGCCTTTTAATCAATGAAAATAGAGCAGAGTCTTTCATTTTCTTGTGAATCTTCCTTTGCTAATGAATCTCTCATATATGTGTCATGTCTCTCTTTCGGGTTTGGGTTTGGCTGAGATGGAGTTCATTTTCCCATAGCAGCTCTCACTGTGATGTACTTTGCACTGGTAGCTAGAAATGTGTATATAACACACCAGTGTTTTGGCTACTCTGAGCAGCACTAGCACAGCATCAGCACTATCTCTCAACATTCTCCCCTCAACAAGAGTTGGCGGGGGGGAGTAAGAAACTTGGAGCAGACAAGAACCAGGCCAGCTGACCCAAACTGACCAATACCGTGTGAGGTCAGCACAAGTAAAAAAGCTAAGGAAAGGAGGAGGAAGGGGGGGATTTTGTTATTTGATTTTGCCTTCCAGACCAACCATTATGCATTGCTGAAGCCCTGCTTTACGGGAAGTGACCGGACATTGCTTGCTTTTCTTCTCTTTGCTTACGTGTGCACAAACTTTTGCTTTTGCCTTCGTAAACTGCCTTATCTCAACCTACCGGTCATTTTCCATTTTATTTTCTCTCACCTGTCCAACTGGGAATGGGACCAATAGAGCAGCTTGGTGGGCACCTGGTGTCCAGCCAAGGTCAACCCACCACAGATGAATATATTTATTAATTAGAAATACAGAGCTCTCCAGCTTGCAAAGTCAGAATGTAATTTACACAGGGAACTAAACAAGGATTACTCCAAAGAATGGCAGTCCTAAAATTTTCATTATCACTCAGCTGTAAAAAAAATACAGATTCGCCAGGGATCACATCATTATCATGTATTTATAAAGATTAAAATAAATTTACATATATACATCAAAAAGCAACTTTGGGAATATTTTATCTCATATAACCTTTCAAAATTCAGACTTAAGGCAGTTAGATCTTCCTCTTTAAAATATTCTAGGATATGGGACAAGAATAACACCAAGTCTTGAGGAAGCACCTGTTTCCACAAAACAGTGGGATTACTCATTCTTAGAAACATTGTCACAGAAGAGAAGACTATGTGCAAGAGAAGACAACAGCTCCCTATCCATTCATTGTGGCTTTTCTTCCTCTACAAAATGTTTTGAAACCATTGGACACAACAGACTGAACTAGAGCAAATTGCAGCCAAACCAGCTATGCAGCATGTATTACAGTCTTTGCTAGGCCTAAGAAGGCAGGAAGAGATGGTGATAAGAGACAGTTTTTATGGGAAGAAATTAAGAATAAATGGTACTGGTTTTAGTATTTCAAGCAACTCTAGTTGGTAGAGTAGAAAGTTTAGTCAGCACGAAGGGCACCTCTGTAACTTTATTAAGACATGGCAGTAGAAGAAAATTAGCTCCAATCAGAAATAGGGTGGCAGAAATAGGTGGTGTAAATCCTCATGTTTTAAAACCATGGCATTTTCCCACTTTACCTTGTCACTTCTCAAATTCAGATAGACCATAAAACTCTAACTATATCTTGGGAGCTTATAAAGAAAAAACTTGCTGTTTCCTTCAAAACATTCAAACCCAGACGTAGCTGTGTCTCCCAGTTTCTACTGACTGATTTCTCAGCCCTCCTATTCAGTGTGGAGTTAGTGATGAAGCAGCTGTGGGCAGTGGAGGACAGAAGAATACTGTTTTATGTTATGGATATCCTATCAGCTAGGGTAAAAGGATAAATCCAAATGGCAAACTAAGTTAGAATATACATAGCAGAAGACTATTTTTATATTATAACAAGAAACTTGTCTAGAAACTTGATAACAACTGATGAAATGAAAAATTTGGTTAAGTGTTTTAGATTTCACTAACATGCTTGACTATATGAAACATATATACATATGAAACATTAGTGGGAAGTCAGAAAACCAGAAAATCAGCATGCTACACATTACACATGTTCAGCTCTGAATAACCAGCAAGTCTCAAAGTATAATTAATTCTAAAGCAAAGACTTCTCAGTGAGCAGGTGTGCATCCTAGAGATCCCACAGGGATCAGTTCCCGATTCTACGCTACTTATAAGGTTGTTAGCCCACAAAAAAGCAATGAAATCCTTATTGACTAAGTTTGTAAATGATACAAACACAAAATATAGAGGAGAATTGGTAACAAATAAAGAACAGTCTTTATTTTTCAGTGAGGTGGCTAAAACCAAACCTTGCATGGCATTAGGATAAAGTGTACCATTAATGTTAAAAAACCTTGCATGGCATTAGGGCAAAGTTTAACATTAATGTAGGAAGTACTTGCAGAATAGAGAAAGCTGGTAAGCAGGGGCTCTGAAAAGTTAAAACTCATGACACAGAAAGATCTTACTGCCTTTGTCTCTGCTTTGAAGCTGAAAGTTACTAAAATGTTGCACCCAGCTTTGCTGTTCAAAACTGAAAAATAACTGGAGAATGATCAATGGAGTAGAAATGTGAGGTGAAATACTTCCATTCATTTGTTCTGCTGAAAAAATAATACCTTGTTTAGAGTTTATATATCAACATATGCATGTATATACATATATATTAATGTATACTGAATTTATAACATTTTGAACTTAGTAGGGATGACAGCTGATTTTTTTTTTTATAATGGTAAGAAACAGTCATG